>JAIUZE010019621.1:0-27050 GCA_022085475.1 Heliosperma pusillum
GAACGGCGGAAGAACAAAGCTGATTCTACTAGTGAGTTGAGCAGTTGAGCGTATATACTACTAGGCGATGGCCTATCGCTGCATAAACTCGGTAAAAAGTAAAGCCAATCATAGCATGTACTGGGCAGTAAAATAGGTAGATAGTAGATAAATATAGTAAGAAAGTTGATAATTCAATAATTAATGAAATTTGGGCCGTTATTCTCAACCCAAGATCTATGGTCCCGTGAAAGTGGCAGTGCATTAATGGGGTTTAGAATTATATTCCAGCAAAAACAAGTTGTAACACATGCAATGGTTTTAAGTAGGGTAAATATATGTATACAACCCAAGGATGTTGCAAATGGTGTATCATACATACTATCATGATATGCCCTTCCATCTCTTTGTGGATTGTGTGTAGGTGAATTATTGCATTCTAAAGTATGATTTGCTCATTTGCCCCATTTACAAGATTGTGACTGCCTGCAACATATACTTTGTCATAGATCTTACAAGATCATCATGGAAACAAAAATCTTGGATGATAACTATATTATATTCAGACGTATTACGTAACTGAGGTCACTAGTATATTCATGGGTTTTCTTGCTCTGGTCGAGACACAATTTTCTCAACGTGTTAAGACTGTTCGTAGCGACAACGGTAGTGAATTCCATTCTATGGCTGCTCATTTTTCCAAAGTGGGCATTGAATTTCAAACCTCTTGCGTTGGCACGCCCCAACAAAATGGTCGTGTCGAACGTAAACATCGTCATATATTGAATGTCGCTCGGGCTCTTATGTTTCAAGGGAATTTACCTATTCGTTTTTGGGGAGAATGTATTCTTAGTGCTGCTTATTTAATTAATCGCACGCCCACCCTGCTCCTCCATAATAAAACTCCCTATGAGATATTATTTGGTGTTGAACCGTCCTATGCTACTTTGCGTGTGTTTGGTTGTCTGTGCTTTGTACATAACCAAAATACTCGGGGTGATAAATTTGCTAAGCGGAGTAAGAGGTGTGTTTTTGTGGGATACCTACACAAGAAAAAGGGTTGGAAGGTCTTTGATCTTGATACTGGGCGTATATTTGTTTCATGGGATATTAAATTTTATGAAAATCAGTTCCCGTTTGCTTCCCCGGTTTCTACTGACCACCAGTTGCCACATGGTGATTCGACCATTTTCCTTGAACCCGAGGGAGGGTCTGACGACGACTCTGATGTTGTCTTGGGAAATGGGGCAGGGACGATTACGGGTAATTGTGACACACAAATTGTTTCCCAGGGGAACGATGACACTGAATCTGGAGACGGAGTTGTCTCTACCTCGTCTGATGAGCCCCTTGGACGTGGTCACCGGGCTAAGTTTCCTTCCTCCCGGTTGCGTGATTTTGTTGTTGGGACCACCGCTTCCACTGCTAGTTCTGGTTCCACGCCCACCTCTCCTATCTCGCCTCGCTCTCCTACATCGTCCTCAGGTACTCCATATGCCCTATCTAATTATGTTAACTGCAATATTTTTTCTGCGCGCCACAAACATTTTCTTGCAGCTATCACTGCAGGGATTGAGCCACCCACTTTTCGTGTGGCCATCACTGACCCGGCCTGGTGTAAGGCCATGCAGGACGAAATTACGGCACTTGAAAATAATGGGACTTGGGACCTCACCGATTTACCTCCTGGCAAAAAGGCGCTCGGTTGTCGATGGGTTTACAAATTCAAATACAACTCTGATGGCAGCCTGGAGCGTTATAAAGCTCGTTTGGTAATTTTTGGAAATCATCAGGTCGAGGGTCTTGATTATGGGGAGACCTTTGCTCCGGTGGTAAAAATGGTTACTATTCGAGCCTTTCTTGCTGTTGCTGCAGTTAATAAATGGGAATTGCATCAAATGGACGTGCATAATGCGTTTTTGCATGGTGACTTATCGGAAGAAGTTTATATGAAACTCCCTCCTGGTTTTAGTCGCGGGAAAGAAGGGAAAGTATGTCGGTTGCTTAAATCCCTTTATGGTCTTCGTCAGGCTCCTCGTTGCTGGTTTGCTAAGTTAGCTTCCGCCTTGCGCTCTTACGGTTTTGTGCACAATTATTCTGATTACTCTCTTTTTAGCTTTACTCGTGGCGAGGTGTGTCTTCATGTTTTAATTTACGTAGACGACCTTGTTATTGCTGGTAATAACAGTGCTGCTATTTCTTCATTCAAATCCTTTCTTGGGGATTGTTGTCATATGAAAGATCTGGGTTCGTTAAAGTATTTTTTGGGTATTGAGGTTGCTCGTAGTTCGGAGGGACTTTTCTTGAGCCAGCGTAAATATGCACTTGACATTATCTCCGAAACGAGTCTTCTTGGGGCTCAACCAGTGGCCACTCCTATCGAGCAACATCATCGACTTGGGTTGGCTACTGGTCCCTGTCTTGACGATGTTGAGGCCTATAGACGGTTAGTTGGTCGCCTCGTATACCTTGCTGTAACTCGTCCTGATCTCTCCTATGTTGTCCATGTTCTCTCTCAATTTCTTCAGGCACCTCGACAAGAGCATATGGCCGCGGCTTTACGGGTGGTTCGGTATCTTAAAGGGTGTCTGGGTCAGGGAGTTTTACTGTGTTCTGATAATGACTTTTCTATTTATGGTTGGTGTGACTCCGACTATGCTGGTTGTCCTTTGACTCGCCGTTCCGTTTCGGGGTGGATCGTGTTTCTCGGTGGCTCCCCTGTATCTTGGAAAACCAAGAAACAAAGTATTGTTTCTCGCTCCTCCGCCGAAGCTGAGTACCGGTCTATGGCTTCTGTTCTTTGTAAACTGAAGTGGCTCTTTGGGTTACTTACTAGTCTTGGTGTTTCTGTCCCTCGTCCTATGCGCCTATTTTGTGATAGTCAGTCCGCACTTCATATCGCTCAAAATCCCGTTTTTCACGAGCGTACGAAACATATTGAAGTGGACTGTCATTTCATTCGGGATGCTATTTCTGAATGTCGCATTTCACCCTTTTATGTTCCCACTCATGATCAGTTGGCCGATATTTTCACTAAGGCTCTCGCGACAGCGCAGTTCGATACTCTTTTGGGCAAGCTGGGCGTTCTTGATCTCCACGCTCCAGCTTGAGGGGGGGGGGGGGGGTATTAGGCGGCCCATAATAATGTTGTATGTTAATGGGCTTTGCCCTATTTGATCCCCTTGTAGTTAGTGGCTTATATATTGCCAACATCTCAATGATAAGCATAAAAATACAATTACCGATTACCGATTATCAGTAATAATAATAATAAAAGATATTGTTTTACCATGGAAAAGTCTCAAATTACCACCTAGTTTTACCGTATATTTCAAATTACCACCTAGTTTTACCATATAGTTTTACCGTATAAAAGATATTATTTTACCATGAAAAAGTCTCAAATTACCGCCATATGTTTTATCATAGATCTCGCACAATAGATGTGCAGTATACATAACCTTTTTACCTTTTTAGTATATTACTTGCATATTTTAAATTTGCTTCTCATATATTTTTATATTTTATTTCATCGTATTCGATTTGAGAAAATTAAATTGAGCACAAAAATAATCAAGACAATTGAATAATGTCAGGAAATGTGTATTTCGATGGGTATATTTCTTTTAACTGAAATTGTTAGACAAACACAACTATAAACTACGAATGGTAAATCTTTCATTGGTGCTACTCTTAAATAATGGCTTAAGTTACGTCGTATGAAAAGAAAATTGTACTTTATTGCGACATTCCCGCGATCTGACAATAATATAAACGCAAGTATTGCAGCGAAAAATACGAGATTTTAAAATCTTTGAAAGGAAACCGCGAATGTCATTAAATCAAGGAAAACCAGAACTTAGATTTAAGAACTCTTATACAAGATACACTTAGGCAAATGCAAGGGATCCCGAATCGCTACGATACAAATACGGTACTATAGCACAACGCTCGCTATCTCACTCGTCAAAACCCCATGCAAACACCAACTTACAACCTGTTCATTCATTAAAAATGAATACCACAGTCGTGGGGAGTATCTCGGGGTTCTCACAGCCATATTACATCAAAATACACATAAATAAGAACAATACAAGCATATTCCAATAAGTAATCCAATTAGATCCTATAAAATATGATTAAATAGAGGTTAATGCATTATGCGATCATAAATAGAGTTAAGACGATGTCCTAAAAAATATCCCTACATATATGCATCATATGAGTATAATAGAAATAGAGGTAACAATCATCATCAACATTAAAAAAGACAACTTGGGGTAATCATATTAATACTATATGGCTTGCATCTCACCATTTAGTGTCAATAGGATCAGACTCGAAAATGGGATAGAAACATGTCATCCAAACAATCCAGACAAACTCTCAAGTTAAATAACCCTTCCAGTATCAGCACTAAGCATGTCAAGACAAGAATCAATCCTCCCGTAAGCCGTCTATCGAACAAGACAGTACTAATCTAAACCTGGTCAAACTCTCGAGATGAACATTTTACGATTCGACAACAAGCGATGAACATTTCGCTTCCGAGACTCGAAACATGGTACACATACCGTAACCAAAGTTCGAGTAACCCCAAACCGGACACGTGACCCACATACCGTAACCAAAAGTATTAAGAAGGGCGGAAGAGTATCCTCAATCCGGAAACATAGGACGCATACAAGGCCAAATGAGCACACGGTTTAAGTCATTTAATTCCTCTAATCTCACTGCTTTTTGGTACGAAATGAGCCATTTCAAATAAATTCATTGCTCCGGCCCAGAATACGATTCACGCGGAATGAGGTACATGAGTTCAAAGTATTTTACCAAATAAATTGAAAAGTAGAGCATTTCCGGCCTACCAAGACTCGGTGGTTTCATGGTCACGGCCTATAAACCATGTCGTTCCATTACCAAAGGAATGGAAGGAGTGACCTCAATTTGGATACATTGCACACATACCGTAACCAAAAGGTCCAAAAATAGGCAAAAAGAAAGTCAAACTAGCAAACAATTTTCAATGACACCACTTCGCATGTGTGCAAAATTTTACGACTGGGTCGACCAACGCTACGCGTCCGCCTTCTAACAACATCGTCACAACCATACTATACCATATGCAATAACACACATGGGGTTGTACTCCCACTGATATTGACCTTAAGTCCAACTAATAATGAGGGCACACAAAAATGAGAGTTCAACTCAACAAAACAAACATGCTTCAGCCTACCATTCAAGGTAGACATGAACATACATGGAGTGAAACATCTAAAAAGCGTCATTAAATATGTGAATGAAATATAAACAATGTGTTTCAATGATGAACAAGCCTTAACATGTCACACACAAGTATTAGAACAAAATTATAGATTATAAACAACAAGACAAAGCTAGAAAGAGGGTCTACAGACCAACCACGCCTAATTTAGAGATAAGCACGACCATAAAAGATAAGCACTATGAGTTGAGTACGGATCGTTCTCTATAGAGGAGATAAGTGTTGGAGTAGGTGTCCTCCACAATAGTGAGCCAAATAATAAATCTCATTAAGGAATATAATCGGGATATTTATTCACTATTTAAATGTTTTAGTCAGTTGATTAACGTAAATCAATAACGGTTGGCTGACAAGAGTTTGACGTAATTGTCGCATGACGGCGGTGATCAACTAATCCCTTTCGGTCACACCTAAAGGGACGAGCCTCAATATAGAACTAATTATTTGTATAAGATACAGTTTAATTAGTAACTTGAATATAAATTGACTAAAAGTTAGTCGATTGAGTTTTAATGGAGAGAACGAGTTTTGAACTCGCATTATTAAATTATTACTCGATTATACGATAATTGATTAATAAACTACGTATTTTATTAATCAATTGCTAATACAAAAAGCATGCACAACAAAAACAATTGTTCATTTTGGTCTTCTCAATTGCTTTTTGTCTTCATTAGCAATATATTTTATTAATAAAATAAAATATATTTAAATGAGTGGAGTGTTCTTCATTTCAGTTGGTCTTCCTAATTGCTTTTTGTAGTCTTACCTATGCTTCCAATCATTTCAAGCATGCACAACACAACACTTCACTCACTCTTTCCTCTCACCCCAACCGGCCACAAGGCCTATATGAGCATGTGAATTGCTCGTTTTGGTTACTACACTTGTGCATGTGATAAAAATTGTCTTATCTGTCTACACAATCTCTCTAGTTTTCATGAAAAACTCTCAAATATTTACTAAGTGTTAGTAAACTTACAAAATACATTATACTAAGTGTTAGTACGTAGTAATATTAATATTAATCAAGGGTTAATACTTGTAGTATCCAGTTAATACCCTTAGTATTTGTTGAGGTTTGTTCTTGGTGCAACTTAAAGGAGATCTTCTATATTGAAGATTGGGTTTAAAGAAGTTAATCCAAGCTTTGTAGACATTCCATTCAGACAATAATTTGTTATTGTTCTTATTATTTCCATCACCAATGTCCGGAAATTTCTAATCTTTATATTATGTCTTTATATTTGCATGCATGTTACATAGATCGTTAATCAACTAAATTAACAAGTAATTTAGGAATCTAAGTAAAGGAGTCTAATTAGGGTCTATGGACTTTCAATAAGAACGGAAAAAATCGGGTACGCACGGTGAGTTGAACATGGCTTAGCCATCTATAGAACAGATAAGCACAACATAAAAGATACGCGCGGTTCAGAGCACTGTGCGACCAGGTTTCGTAAAATGATCATATCTCCCTCGTTTATTGGTTAAATAAGGCGTGTGACCTATCGTTAGAACCGTAAGAGGAAAATATAACTCCTCCATTTATGAGCATTTAAAGTAGACCCTTCATGTGGACGACTTCCAAACTTGCTTCTTCTTTTCCAATTTTTATTCCAACTTTGATGTAATTTGTTTAAACATGTTAATACTATATTCTAATACTTCAAATAAACCATGTAAATATCCAATAAGGATTCCCAAATCTCATACATCCATTAGAATTGATCACTTAACGGTCAATTCCAAGAATCTCCAACAACACAAAATCGCAACTTTTACCCAAATTGCTGCAACTTCAAAGTTAGGAACTATATCATTAAAATAACAAGAGACCTCATGAATAAGAATAAGTCTAACATATTTGAGATATAATATGCATGAATTGGGCAAGAGCATAATCACATGGTAATATTAACACATTCCATTCATATACTTACTCAATAGCACATATGTTGATAACCACAATGTTAGTACTCATTTGAATGTTGTGTGAAGTTCGGAGTTCATATAGATTGATTAACATTGTGGTTATCAACATATAAGGAATTAGAATTATACAAACATACATAAAAGAGGATTCTCAATACAAATTAGTCACAAAGTCCACAATTTTACCCAGTTTCATTATCAAATATAAACATATTATCTTTTCCTAAATAATCTCCCAATTTGCCATCCAAATCACACAAACATATGTAATATTGAGTACCCGTTTACGTTACCTCAAATTTTCCAAAACACCGCTTTTAAGATAATGATCTGTCTCAATAAAGTCCAATGACTACAATATAACAATTATTAAGACCAAGAAGGACATCACCTTAAAAAGCCGAATTTTGAGAAATGAAAATAAAAGTAAGATATACTTACATCAAAATAAAGGGAACGGTGAGGGAAGAACGAGGGCGCAAGAATCGTCAAATTTAGACAAGAAATGACGAAATTACACTCATCTTAAGATGAGAACTAAATGATGGATAAAAAGATAAATTTTATAGAAGTCGGAGAAAGATGAGACCCACCCTCTTCATTGCCTTAACACAAATTCCACCAACCACCATTACAGATTGTTCGGTTACCTCACGACTGCCACGTCTAACACCACCTCGAATTTATAAACCACATAAATCAGCACCATAAAACACTCGCAACAAGCATTGCTACATTAGGAAACACAACCACAAGTCAATTATCGCCACCATATTGACAGCCACAATAGCAAAAGCGTCAAAAACCCAATCCCTAATCCATATAACCCTTATAAGGTTGCCAAGGGTAAAGGTGGGTGGAGATAGGTGTTTTGGGGTTATAGGTCGTTAGAGGAATTTAATAGAGACGGTTCATTTAAGATGTAACCACAGTTTTAGTTCTTGGGAAAATTAATATTACTCACTAATTTAGTAATATTCGTTTTTATTTTAGTAGGAAAATTTCGTTTTAAGCTTACTTCGGTTAAATCTTTCCAAAGTAGACCATATAAATTATAAATTCGGATTCTACGTAAAATATCTGTATAAAGCCGACTCATTAAGGTATGACTTATGTTGGGCAAATACTTAGGTCTACTTATAATATTATCTTTCATCATCTTCTTCGAAAATTCCAACAACTTTCTTTGTCCTAAAACTTCTAAATTCGAACTCTATATATTATGAACAAATAGTCGTTTCTCAATGAAATTTCATCATTTTGATGTCATTCTTATCCTCTCATACTCCACTTTTTTCTAGTGTAAGAAAACTTGTACCTTGATCCGTTTCCCTAAACACCCATATTTTGTAAGGTAGGGTTTTCTAAAAATTGGTTGTGAAATGTCTTATAGGTATAGAGAAGAACGACCATGTCGTAAATTATTATCATAATGAATTTGAAAAACGAAATGCAATAGCTAACGATGATGGTGATACTCGTTATTCCATATGTTTGTATAGTTGCTTGTGAAACACCATGCCTTGCCAGGACGCCTTAGGCTAGGCTTTACGAGTGGGACGGAGTGCTACGCCCTCGGTTTCGCGAGGTAGTGCATAACAATTCGATAATCTCAAAACACAACTTTAAATTACGTAAAACATCTAATTATACAAGATACAAACTACGGTCAGACTAAATAAAAACTAAATATAACTCAACGATAAAGTAATATGCTATTCGTCGCTCGTCCAACGTCATAGTCCCGAATCATCATCATATCAACAATACCTACTAGAAATATACTCACTATTCGTCAAAATTATCGAATGGATCACAGTAGGGTAACAAAACAGTTTCAAAACACGATCAATTAACATAAACATAATCAATACCAAGTGCAATCTCAATACATTCATCACACATATCCGGTACCATCAAATAGCACACCACGGTGCCATCAAGTAGCGCACCCAAAACCACCAACTGTGGTGCCATCAATTAGCACATCGCCGTGTCTAGGGCACGCCGTAGACACAATGGGTCCTACCCCCAGCAGGTCACCCCCAGACCCATGTCATAATCACGTGCACTATCTCTTCCATGGCGGTACCGTGAACAGCGTGCCACATAGTCTATGGTACCGGTATCCCGCTAACGCTCCATATAAAAAGCCTCCAATAACTATGACCGCAGTCACAAAAACACATAACCACAACTCCAGTCAACATGCCACAACCGTATCACAAATCACATCAATCGATCAATCATATATACATCAACTTAGTAGGATTCACCTACTTTTTCGCATTCCAAGAAAATTATCATTACTTAACAATTGAATCACATGAATCATCATCAATAGGACTCAGATATCATATCCATCATATCAGAATAAACAATTAGAATGAAGATAAGGTTCTTTCATCGGACACCTCACTAACAACAATGGTAATAATAACAATCACTACTAATTCTAAAAATAACCAATCTATTATGACTAATCTAGCTCACATCTAACACCAAACACTAGAAATGCAAAAGATCTTAACCATAACCAACAAAATCCCCAAAACTAAGCGATCAAAGAAAGATGAGAAGGATGAGATGCTTACCAAAGAATAATGGAAAGAGGTAGAAGAACAATCCAATATGAAAGATCAATGATCAACAATTAAAGATGAAGATGAAGAATTAGGATGATCAAGGTGAGTGATTGAGATTTCGACGGGTTTTAGAGAGATAAAATGAGGAGACTTAAAGCTAAACTGGTAGGATGAGGATTATCACAACATAGCCTCTTACTTTAGAATAAAAATCAGATTTATTACTAAAATAGCTGAAAAAGCGAATTACTCGGTCGAGTAAAGCTTACTCGACTGAGTAGACCTACATGACCGAGTTCAGAGGTACTCGATCGAGTGACAATGATGGCTGGACTTAAATACCCATCAGGTACCCATACTCGGTCGAGTCAAGCACTTACTCGATCAAGGGACCATTACCTCAGTCGAGTGATTACTCAATTCGACCAAACAAAGAACGAAACTCAGTCGGGTTACCCTTCAACTCAACCTCAAGCCTAAACTATTCGTTCAAGCACGAAGACCCGGTCACCAACTCGATCGATTCAAGACCAACTAAAGACACGACTATTTTATAATATTCCCCCCTTAAAAAGAATTTCAATCCCGAATTCACCCCGGATCTATAACGTAAATGGTCCAACCAAAGATATACGATTCAAACCACACATGTAACACCCCGGCCCAAACCCTGGGTCAGGAGCGGTCACTCACGGTAGCTCGCAGGCTGTGTAGATGGCCCACAGATCAACACGGGTCCCTTCCAGCGCATTTTGTCCTCACTCATGCAAAGCCCGGGAACCTTCCCAAGTGATCACCCATCCTAAGACTACCCCAGCCAAGCACGGTTAACTGTGGAGTTATTTCGCATGGATAACCAGAAAAGAAAGTGCACTTTGTTGATATGAGTAGTACTTTCAATCTCTTTAAGCATTAGTCATTTGATGCTTGTCAATAGACCTCTTCAACTATTGTGGGGTGTTACAATCACCCCCACTTGAAGAACGCAACGTCCTCGTTGCGCCTGGGAGTATAACTGCTAAACCTGAGTCCTCCCCCGCTAGGTGGGTGATTACAATAGAGCGTATAACAACTGCCTTCAGGAGCGTAAAACAACTGCCTCCATCACTACACGGTCGCAGGGTTGCTCTGATACCACTTGGAACACCCAAGCCCAAACCCAGGGTCAGAAGCGGTCACTCACGGTAGCTCGCCAGGTTGTGTAGATGGCCCACAGATCAACACGGGTCCCTTCTAGCGCATTTTGTCCTCACTTATGCGCAGCCTGGGAACCTTTCCCAGGAGGTCACCCATCCTAAGACTAATCCTTGCCAAGTATGCTTAAATGTGGAGTTCTTTCGCATGGATAACTAGAAAAGAAAGTGCATTTAGTTGATATGAGTAGTACTTTCAATCCCTTTAAGCACCAGTCATTTGAAGCTTATCAATGGACCTCTTCAACTAATATAATTGTAACACCCCACATTAGTTGAAGAGGGCCATTGACAAGCTTCAAATGACTAATGCTAAAGGGATTGAAAGTAATACTCATATCAACAAAGTGCATTTTCTTTTCTGGGTATAACTCAAAAGGTTAAGCGTGCTTGACTATGAGTAGTCTTTGGATGGGTGACCTCTTGGGAAGGTTCCCGGGATGCGCATGTGTGAGGACAAACTGCGCTGAAAAGGACCCGTGTTGATTTGTGGGCCATTTACACATCTTGGTGAGCTATTGTGAGTGACCGCTCCCGACTCAGGGTTTGGGCTGGGGTGTTACAAGTGGTATCAGAGCAACCCTGCGACCATGTGGTGATGGAGGCAATTGTTATACGCTCCCGGAGGCAGTTGTTATACGCTCTATTGTAATCACCCACCTAGCGGTGGAAGATTCTGGGTTTGCAATTATACTGCCAGGCGCAACGAGGACGTTGTGTTCTTCAAGTGGGGGTGATTGTAACACCCCGCATTAGTTGAAGAGGTCCATTGACAAACTTCAAATGACTAGTGCTTAAAGGGATTGAAAGTACTACTCATATCAACAAAGTGCACTTTCTTTTCTGGTTATCCATGCAAAAGAACTCAAAAAGTTAAGCATGCTTGACTGAGAGTAGTCGTAGGATGGGTGACCTCCTGGGAAGGTTCCCGGGATGCGCATGAGTGAGGAAAAATTGCGCTGGAAAGGACCCGTGTTGATCTGTGGGCCATGTACACATCTTGGCGAGCTACTGTGAGTGACCGCTCCCGACCCAGGGTTTGGGCCGGGGTGTTGCAAGACACATACATATATAACCATAATCACATTATGCATTGTAAACACGCACACTACTATTATTATATTAAATCTTAAATCCAAATGCCAGATCCCCATCACAATCCAAAAATTGTCACAATCATAACAAAACAATATCCTCATATGAATGTCCAAAATCGACTTCTTATTACATATCTGAATTCAACACAATTCCAATAATACAAATCTAGCTAATTAAATACCGTAATTACCGACAAAGTTTATCATTAACAGTTAAATAAACATTACATTCCAAAACTGACAAGATTATCAATGGTAATTAAATACACATTTCACACTCCAAAAGTAACACATTGTACATTCTGAAAGTAATTAAATATGCATTTCCCATTTTCCTTCCCTCCTTTAAAGGGAACTTTGCCCTGGACATGACATAAAATAATCCAATATAAAATAAATTATTTATTTTAAATATTACATTACATTTTGTTGAATTAAGCAACATAAAACACTAATAGTTTTGTTCATCACAAAGAAATTTTCGTAACATTCCAAATCATAACATAATTAAGTACAATTCCATATTATGGTTTAAATACGACGGTTTATATTCTTCATGAACAAATAATCCAACATACACCATATAAGCAGACTCGGTCGAGTACCATGTGTACTCTGTCAAGTCCCATAATCGTTCGAGTTATAACATGCTCCGTAACACCCCGCCAGGGTCGGGGCCTTTAAGCAAGGCCTTCCGAGTGTGGCAGGGTGCTACCCCCGGTTTCCCGAGAGTAGGATGTACCATTATTATATTCCGGAGATAAAACTTTAATTTACATTAACTCCATAAAATTTCAAATACAAAATAAGGCAGGTCAATAACAAAATAAAATACAAATCATCTATAACTACTACAACAGTCTAGACAAGTCTGATCACAACGCCAAGATCACATCCTCATCATCTCATCAATCATAAACCTGCTAAAAAAACTATTCACCATTCGCCGGAAATATCTAATGGATCACAGTAGGATTAAAAAACACAAGTCCAAAACACGTTCAATCAACTTATACATAATCAATAACAAGTGCATTGAATTAAAATCATCACACATATCCGGTGCTATCAAGTAGCGCACTCTGGTGCCTTCAAGAAGCAAACCGTCCACCAATCGCGATGCCATCAAGTAGCACACCGTAGACACCATGGGCCCTACCGCAGCAGATCACCCCTAGACCCAGGTCATAACCACATGCACTATCTCTTCCATGGTAAGATCATGAAGAGCAACCCCTAGAGTCTATGGAGCTAGTTCCCACAACCGCTCCATATAATAACTACTCCAAACACCAAGTATATCATAAATAGAAAAACACATCCGAACTCCAATCAACATGTCACAATCATATCACAGTACACATCCAAGAATCTATCACATATACATTAATTGAGTAGGATTCACCTAGCTGCAATCATCATCATAACGTAATCCAATCACAAGAATCGGCATCCATGAGGTTCGAATATCCAATCAATCACAACCAGCAAGATAAAGAAGACTCACGCCATTTTATCAAACACCTTGCCTACATTAACAACATCCAATTACTAGCTACTAAATTATTCAATACTAGAGCAATGCTAATAATCTATTAGAAACCGACTCAAATAACACATTACGAAGATCTTGACAACCTAACAAGAAAGCCCCAAATGTGGAAATAAGGGAAATAACTGATGAGAAGCTCACAAAAGAATTAAGATAGAGAGAGGAAAGTCCAAATCGAGATAAAAGCTTCATTACAAAGATCCAATGCTGAAGATCACCAATAAAATGACAAGGTGATAGATTAATTTATAGGAGAGTTTTATAGAGAGAGACAAAACGAAGAGAAATAAGGTGAAAGTGCTGGAATAAGGGATAATAATCATAACTCCTTACACATGACACAAGCTGATTTGCGGAAAAAAAACTGAAACCAACAGTAAATCGGTCGAGTAAGGCACACGCGACCAAATCAGGAATACTCGACCGAGTTTAGGACACTTGGTCGAGTGGCTAGATGCTGAGTCACCACAAGAAGGACCAAAGACACCTGGCAACTCGGCCGTGTCACCAACTACTCGACCTACCTACTCGGTCGAGTCACTACATTACTCGAACGAGTAACCTACCTAATTGGTCGACTGTTTACTCAACTCGACCGAGTAACAACAAGACTTGGTTGAGTAATAGTCTTACTTAACCCTATACAAAGACCACAAGCACACAACCTTAAAGCGGACACAAAAATTACTGACGCAAGTTAAACAGAGTACAGGAGTATTACATGCTCGGCCGAGTTCAGCCTACTCGATCGAGTAACACGGTTTTCGGTCGAGTAACATGACTAGGCAAAAAATTTTCATGACTCTATGCCTTAATCTAATATACGCCATTGCATATATATCAATTATTCCCCTCAATAACAAACCTGCAAGTTCAGAACATAAACCCAACACTTGGTCAACATCCACATATTACCACACATGTTCATAATCCCACATAAAATCCAAATTACCAGGTACTATTATCCCAAATTAAAACAACACACAATAAATTGTTCAAACTACAAGTACCAAAGCCAAGTCCTCACCTAAAAAACACTATGACCTACTCATCGATTTTGTCATGGTCGTAACAATACTCCCCGTCCTCCATGTCATCTCTGGCCGCTCCAGATGATCCTACTCCATGATTGAGGTTACCTCAACTTGCTGCGGCTAACCTTTACCCCATGCGATGAGAAGAGAACCATAGTCGTAAGGAACGGTAGTAACCCACGAAGACGGTTCAATCCCATAATTTTTAAAAATCCTGGAATCATTATCCGACCCTCTCCACTAACTTGGTTGGTTAAGATTGGTCCCAATTCCCAAGTTCATCATTTGTTCATGCATTTTCCTCATACGCAAGTAATAATTGACTCTAGAAATGAGCTCGGCTCAGCTCAGTATGAAGCAGCGTCAAACAATAGAGGGTAGGAAGAATAGTACCCCGCGTCAAAATAGGGTCGCTGATAAGTGAATATTTGTATGATTTTAACCCCCATTTTAGCTCGGTTTTGTATATCATTTGTGCTTTGTTAAGCCACTTTATGAGCTAATATCGTCTTCTAGGCGAATTCCTATGTTCTAACCTGTTTTGTAGGGAAAGTGACGTTTCTACGCCCTTTTTCTATATTCTCGAGCATTTGCCTAGAACCCGACGATTTGAAGAAGCAAGCTTGACCTTGTCGAAGGCATTTCAAGAAGGTTCACTAATTCAAAAGAGAGAAGAAGTAAAGACGATGTCGCAGTTGTCGGAAGATCACTTAGTTAGGCGAAGGATTCATCATTCTACATCAAACCCTATCAACAAACCCGACTCAAGAGGTCAAGGGGGATGATGGAAGTCAAGTCATGAGTAAAGGAAGATGAAACGAGAGTCAAAGGACCCAGATGACAACTTACCCGATCGGGTAAGTGTGTACCCGATCGGGTAAGTGTGTACCCGATCGGGGATCTTTGCTGCTTCGAGCAAATTGCTTCAACTTCCTCCTTTTGTCCTATATGTTCAATGCTCGACCCCTTCCCCACGAAACCCTAATGCTATATAAAGGATGCTCCAGCCACACAACAACACACAATCATCTCACAACACAATCCTCTTCTCTTCCTTTCTTCTCTTCTTACATTTCTCTTTAGTTTAGAAATTCTAGTTTAGATCATTTTCTTCTTCTTTTCATCTTTAGTTCTTAGTTTATTTCTTTCCTTTATACATCAAAACTTTAGCTTAGATCAATAAGAATTTCAATCTTTGTAATCTACTTCGTTGGGTACAAGTGTTGTAATTCAAGGAACGGTTATTCTATGCAAGGGATTTCTATTAATTTTATCACTTTCGTTGTTGATCGTCACCTAGGTATTTCTATTTTATCTCTTGTTTTAAATCCTTATTGTTTTCTATTTGAATGATATTTTCCATACATATTATCTTAGATTCATTTTTGTGTTGTTATAATCGTAATTTCATTTCTTAGATTATCAATTAGCGTCGTTATAATCGCCACATAGAGAGTTTTAAATTATTGTAAACATGTCTATCCTAGTTTTCATTATCACCATCATCTTAGATATAAACATAATCATGAGTGAGTAGTCACCTTTCTAGGGTGTAGGGTAGCCATGTTAGATTGATTAAAAGATGTTAATTGGATAAAAGAAATTGTGCTTTTAAAAGATTGTGTCTATGCATGTTTGGACTATAACGATAGTTGACGATTCCTGATCAAAATCATTGACTAGCATGGAATTCTTTTCCAAGGTAGAGATACGAGAATTGAATAGACAAAGTATGACAGGGTGGATTAAGACCTAGTAAATTGCCTAAAAGCCTGCTAGACCATCTGATCTATGATTGTAATGAACACATCATTCTTACGAACTCACAATGAATTATTTGCATATCCTAAATCCAATTGCATCAATATGTCAATCTACATGTGTGAACCTACTTCCCTAGATGCTTTTCATTATTGTTAATTCATCATTTGCTTTATTGCTTTCATCTTCAATTGTTTTTATTTTGTTTTCATTTCTGCTTTTTTGTTAGTTTAGACATCATAAACCCAAAACCCAGAAACTCGTTAGATAGAACTCAATTGCGATACACTTCACATTCTATAAGAAACACCATCTCCCTGAGGATCGACCCCTACTTCCCTAATTACATTAATTTGTTATTAGCCTAGTCTGGGTAATTTATCTTTGTATCGGGCTCGCGACAAGCACGATCAAATTTTGGCGCCGTTGCCGGGGAGCACGGTTTACTTTTCCTTTTCCTTGTGATTTTTTATCGCAATTAGTTTTATCCAGTCTTTAGGAACCCAAATTCCTCTAGACCTCTCTTGATTTTTCGTCTTAGCTTTTCAATCTTATGCCCAGATCTTCTAGACTAGGGACTCCTATCTCTTTAGACCCCGAACTAGAAAGGACTCTGCGTAGGAAACTAAAGCTATTCAACAAAATCTCAAAAGCTTCTGATACTTCAAGTTTAGATCGTATTCGTGAGAAATACTCGGATATTTTATCTAATCTCGAAGGAGAAGAAGATCCATTCTCATCTCCACTCTCAAAAACCAATCAACTTTCAAACAACACTCAATCTTCATCTTCACAAAAGAAAATGGTTCGACTTTCGGACCATTCCAAACCAACTGCAGATACACTTCCAAGGGGTATCGCTACACCTCAAATCACTCCCCAAAACTTCGAAATCAAACCTGCCTTCATCAATCTAATAGAAAGAAGTCAATTTGGTGGCAATGCCACAGAAGATCCCAACCTTCATATTCAAAACTTCTGTGACTATTGCTCCACGATTAGACAAACTGGAGTATCCGAAGAGCAGATTAGGGAAATGCTCTTTCCCTTCTCTTTAACAGGCAAGGCAAAACTTTGGATCAATAGCCTTGACCGAGTTGCCTTAGGAATAGCCGACTGGGATGGTCTAGCTCTTGCTTTCTATCAAAAGTACTTCCCACCAGAACAAACCGCACTCCTACGAAGTCAAATTACCGGATTTCGTCAGAGAGGCGATGAAAGCCTTTACGAGGCATGGGAAAGGTACAAAGAATTACAAAGAGAATGCCCTCATCATGGCCTAGATTCATGGTTCCTAGCTATCACATTCTACAACGGTTGTTGTGGCGAATCGCGTCGTATCCTCGACTCCGCTAAAAATGGTCGTTTCGATCAAATCAATGTAGAAATAGCTAGTACAACTATCGAGTCAATGGCAACCCACGACTCTCAGTATAGCAACTCACGTGCTATGCCGCTCAAAACCAAGCAGGACGATTCAAGTAAAGTAGCACTCCTAGAAGCCCAATTAGCCCTTCTGCAGCAACAAGTAGGAAGTTCTTCCCAATCCAAGGAACATGTTAACGTCACTAACCACGTAGTGATATGTGAGACATGTGGAGTTGGGGGACATAGTTTTCAAGAATGTAGGAGTTCGCTAGAGCAAGTCAATGCCTATCAACCATATAGGCAGGGCAACGCTTTCTCAAACTTCTATAACGAGTACACGAAGAACCATCATTTCTTGTCCTACAAAAGCACCAACATTCAAAATCCCCACCATCAGATTCAACAACCATATCAACAGAAACCTTATAATCCACCTGGTTTTCAAAACCAGAGACCTTAATTCCAACCTAACTTTAATCAACCTTACCAACACCAACCTCAACACCAACAACCCCAAATTCAAAGCCAGCCTAATGACTCGAGCTTGAGCAAAATTAAATCCATGCTTCTCCAAGTTGTTCAAAAACAAGATTCAATGTTTGCTCAACTTCAAAAGAGTGATCAAGCTCAAAGTGCTGCCATCAAGATGCTTGAAACTCAAATGGCCCAATTGGCTGCCTCTAATGCCCAAAGAAAACAAGGCCAACTCTCACCTCATGGTGAGCAACCGAGGGACACCGCTAATGCTATCACCCTTAGGAGTGGTACCACTTATAAGGAACCTCAGCAACCCAAAGAACCAATAGTTGAGCCTACACAAGTAGAGAGCCAAAAGGATTCTCAACCATCCACCGCTAAGGAAGCGGAAAACAAACCTGAAAAGAAGGATGAACCTGAAAAGGAACCCATCAAAATTCAAGTTCCATTTCCCCAACGTTTGAGGAGAAATCATAAGGAAACCCAGTTCAGCAAATTCATGGAAGTAGTCAAAAACCTCAAAGTAACGGTTCCCTTCACTGAATTAATCACTCAAATCCCTTCTTACACGAAACTCATGAAGGATATCTTGACTAAGAAGAGGACTTTAGATGATGTTGAAATCATAGCATTCACAGCTGAGTGCAGCGCGTTATTGCAAAATAAGTCCCCTCCTAAGTTAAAGGATCCTGATAGTTTCTCAATACCTTGCACTATAGGCACCTACACAATTGATAAAGCTTTATGCGATCTAGGTGCCAATGTAAGCATCATGCCCTATTCCATCTGCGAAAAGTTAAATATGGGAATTCTTAAATGCACCAGTATCATTCTGCAAATGGCAGACCGTTCTCTAAAACAACCTATGGGAGTTTTAGAAGATGTGCCTGTCAAAGTAGGGAGGTTTTTCATTCCCGTCGATTTCATTGTGCTAGACATGGCTGAAGATTCGCAAATCCCTATTATTTTAGGAAGGCCATTTCTACACACTGCGGGAGCAGTAATCGACGTTAAGAATCGAAAATTGACACTAGAAGTAGGTGTTGATAAAGTCACCTATAACTTAAACAGTGCAATGAAAAGCCCTATGCTTGAAGAACCTTGTTGTTTCCTCGATATTCTCGAATCAATTATTGATGAATCTCTGTATCCATCAATAATTGAGGATCCTTTAGAAGCAATCTTGTTGCTGGAGGATATCTCTGTGAATGACAATTTTGAGATCAGTGAGCTGGAAAAGGATCTGACTGGAAAAGAGATACCATCTGAAGAAGTTGAAGAGTTCATAAGCTTAATTGATGCTCCTGCCAAGGCAGAAGTACACAAACCTGAACTTAAACCTCTTCCCTCAAATCTCAAATATGCTTTTTTAGATGAATCTGAATATTGCCCAGTCATAGTGAGTGCTCTCCTAGATGAAAATCAGTTAACCTCACTATTGACTGTCTTGAGGAACCATAAAAAGGCAATAGGATATAAACTCGAAGATTTGACTGGCATAAGCCCCGACTTCTGCATGCATAGAATCAATCTAGAAGAAGACCAAAAACCTTGTGTTCAAGGTCAACGCTGTCTTAATCCCAACATGCAAGAAGTAGTTAAAGCCGAAGTTATGAATTTGTTAGATGCTGGCATAATCTATGCAATCTCTGACTCGAAATGGGTTAGCCATGTCCAAGTTGTTCCTAAGAAAGGAGGAACAACAGTAGTCAAAAATGAAAAGAATGAGCTCATCCCCACAAGAATTGTGACGGGATGGCGTATGTGTATTGACTACAGAAAGCTGAATCAATCAACTAGAAAAGATCACTATCCTCTGCCCTTCATTGATCAAATGCTAGAGAGGTTAGCTTGCCACAAATACTTCTGCTATCTAGATGGTTACTCAGGATTTTTCCAAATTCCTATCCACCCTGAGGACCAAGAGAAAACCACTTTCACCTGCCCCTATGGTACTTTCGCTTATCGCAGAATGCCATTTAGCTTGTGTAATGCACCTGCCACTTTCCAGCGTTGTATGACTAGTATCTTTTCAGATTTTGTTGAACCTATCATGGAAGTATTGATGTAGTGAAAATAGTTGGCTAGATTCTCTTGCAAGTCACAAGTAATTATGGGTTTGGGTTTGTTGACTAAACTAAGATAACAACAATTAAAAACAATTAAAAACGACAAAAGAAGTCTAAGACGAGAAAGATAATCAAGTAAGAATCAATAAAAGGAAGGTCTAGGATTGATGGGTTCAAATGGGTAATTCGGGTTCTAGTGAGTCGGGGTCATAGTTGATGGGTAGTCAAACTTGGGCGCGGTGGATTGAGACTCTCGAACTTACAATCCCTCCCATATACCGAACCAAGCTAGCTCTCGCGTACACACGGTCGATATACCAACTATATGCAAATCCTAACATATTCCGAGGCTATCGATCTTACGGAAATGTACGATAAACATGAATCATGCAAGATTGTCAAGCAAGCATTTCATCAAACATATGGTATGCAAAAGTTGGAAGAAAGACAATTAATCAACAATTTAACCCGACTAACAAAGATTAACCCTCATTAAAACCCATTATCCCCCACTAATCCTAGATAAATCACTACTCAATCATACTCAAGGGAAATTCAACATTTACTAGAGATTGTAAAAGGAAATCAACAACAACATTAAACATTTCTAATTAACAATAAGTAGATAACGATAATCGAAATGAAAACTTAATTAAAGGCAAGATTAAGTGGAGAATTTATACCAACTTGGAGAAAGATAAGAACTTTGATATAAATACCAAGATTTTGTCAGAAATCTTCGAATATAACCCGAGTTCATACACTAAACCAAGTTGAAATCACTAATTAACCGACTAATTTGCTTAATTAAGAAAGATTAGTACAAGATTAAATACTAATTATATGAAAGTTTCAGATCTAGGGTTTCGTGCCCTTTAATTACATAAGAGGGTCTATATATAGGTTTACAAAATGAAAGAAAGATGGGCCTCGAGAAGCTTCATGGACTGACAAAGTCACGACCGTGAAACTCCAAGTCACGGTCGTGAAGGAATTGGCAGAGCAAGGCTAAGTTTCACGAACAAGTCACGAACGTGAAGCATGTTTCACGGCCGTGACTGAGGTTTCACGACCGTGAGATTGGTTTCACGGCCGTGAAACCAAATCCACGAAAATCCTTGTTTTGGGTAAAGCATCTCACGACCGTGAGATGCATTTCACGCCCGTGAGATGCTCATTCCCCTTCTCCCTTCACTTGACTTTGTTGCTTCCTTCACGGTTCCGCTTGCCTTGACTCGGGAGGGCTTTGGCGCGTTGAGTAGGGCCCCCAAGGGTATGTGGGGCCCCCAAGGTATGCCGTGGGTCCCCCGAATGATTCACCTTCTTCTTTGTTGATCAAAAGTAGGTAGAAATCGCCTTAATTGACGGTTTACCTACAAAAACACGATAAAGGCAAGAAATATGCTAGAAGAAGGTAAAACACGTAGAAACGCTCCTAGGGAGCGTTAAAGGCAAACAAAACGAGATGAAAAAGGGTGAAAATGTGGGGTGAAATGACACTATATCAAATCTCCCCAAACTAAACTCTTACTCGTCCCGAGTAAGGATGAACAATAGTCAAGACCCTTAATTAACTACGCTAAACCTAACCGATACAAGGCAATTAACGGGCCTTGCTCCGTCCCTTCAACTCACAACAAGGTATCCATGAGGTAGGACACCTTCTTGCAAGGCAAGTGGGGTCTTGCCAAAACTTCGATGCATTCTAGGCAATAAAGCACACAAAACAAATGAGAATGCATCTACAAAAGCAAATGGCAACATGCCTCATCCATGCGCCGGGATTCATCTGAAATGGAAAAATTTCAAGCATGCAAATTCCTATGTACTTACTAGTTTTACAAAGAACTATGCCTAGAAAGATAGAAATAAATCACCTCTTTATTGTGTAAAATTAGTATATTCGTTCACGTTTACTAAAAAACTTTGTCAAGGGTGAAAAAGCGGGATGGAAAGCGAGGGCCCCATGGTGTTAGAAGACATTGTAGGATCGGAATTCCGCCTCTCACCTAAGTGAAAGGAAGGGTCGTCCCCTCTTAGCCATGTAACGTAGGAGTAATCATCAGAAAGGTAAGGAAACGAGATGTTTGAGTTCTTATTTTGTTTCTTTTTCTTTTATTTTTTCTTTTTCTTTCTTTTTGTTTTTTGATTTTTTTGGTGCTTGATTTGAGTGCCTTTTGAGAGCAAGGTAGCCTAGCGAAAGGTGTGCGGCGGAGACCAACAATAGGCAAATCCTCGCCGTAGCGACATCGAGAGCGACCCCATATGTATTGAGGGTACTCTAGAAGAGCCTAGAAGTCTCCATATGCACTCCCTAAGCTAGGACTAAGGCAAAAAAAAGTGCAAAATTTCAAGCTTTTCTTTTTTATTATGTTTGAACTCAATTTTTGGACCTTTGATGGAAAAATTTCCTTTTTGTCAAATGTAGTGAAATGTGATGATTGAACAATTACATGGCCTCGAGAGTCACCTAGGAAAGCGTTCACCAAGGAATTTTCACACCATGGGGATGGTCAAGATGATAAATGCAAGCCCTTGACTAGGCTCTAGGAAACGGTGCGAAAATTATACTAAAAATACACATTAGAAGGTGTTTCAAAATCTATTTTAATAGGCAAAGTGCTAAGCAAAAAGAGTATCTACAAGGGTCTATTCAAGCTTGTTCAATTTCCAAATTAGACATTCCAAAACGTTCTCCTAAATGCAACTATATGCCATGATCTAGAATTAAGCAATATATATACAAACTAATGCAAATGCTCTAGTGAACTACGTGACAATTAATCTAATGAACCCCCCTAACAGCACATAAGTCACACAACCGCCAATTCATCAAAATCAACATCGCAATCATCAACCATTCCTCCAAACTGCTCATGTGATAAGAAGTAAAGAAAGAAAGAAGGGGAAGAAATAAGAACGATCATACCATGACGGTCTTCTTAATCCCTTCTATAAGTCTCTTGAGCGATGTGTACCGGACCTATGTAAGGAGGTTAGAAGAAAAAACAATGCAAATATATACAAAGTAAGGTATAAACAAGCTAATTTTTAGGATTTTTCAAATTTTTAATGTTTTTGGATTTATTGAATGATTTTAAATGCAAAATAAAACATGTTTTTGGATTTTTTTTCAAAAAATAAAAACTATGAAAATAGTTTCCCATCCCCCACATAGGAACAAACATTGTCCTCAATGTATGAAATAGGATTATTGAAAGTAAAAAAAAAAAAATACATGTTTTTGGGTTTTTGAATATTTTCTAAAAGGAAAGAACATGTTTTTGGATTTTTTTATATTTTGAAAAAAATAAAAACTTGTTTTTGGGATTTTTGATTTTTTTGATGAATATTCACAATATGAACAATATATACAAGACGGTAAGTTATGCAAATGAACTAATCTATATGAAATGCATGAACTAAATAAAAATCCTAAAACTAAATGCAAAATTATATAATACAAGTGCATGATCTAAGTAAATGCAAACTAAACTATATGCTAATCTAGAGTCTCGTTGTGCTGGTAAGGTGCATAAATGCAAGCCTGTCATGAGGGTACCTCCCACAAGAAAGTCTAGTGTGCCATATCGGAGTCTCGTCGTGGCGGTAAAATGCATAAATTCACGCCCCTCATGGGGGTACCAACCACGGGAAAGTCTAAAAATGACACCTAACTACGTGATGCATGAAAATAGCTAAATGCAAGGTTGTTTGTCAATTTGGATTTTTCATGGGGAGCAAAATATTGGTGTCCGATGGGATGGACACCCGCCTCCAATGTTGCCGAGGCCAACCAACACAACACACAAATTACAAGTTAGAGAAACAAATTATAACAAATCATAGAGAGGAGAGGAGGAGACACACACTAGAGGGGAGGGGGAAGATGCTAAACAAGCCACCTAGACACCACTCCGACTCTTCCAATTATCAAACAAAAAAAAAAAAAAAACCTCTCAAAAGGTCTCCATCACATCCTCATCCTCATCACCATCCTCATCATCATCATCTCCACCACCACCACCACCCTCTTCCCTATTCCCTTGGTCGCCCCCGGTCTCCATGCCCCCTCCCCCTCCCCGGTTTCCATGGTTGGGAAACAAAAAATTGGGTTGAGCCCAGCTTGGCATCAAACCGTTAGGGTCAATGTACCCTTGGTTGGCCAGCAAAAAATAGTTCGGGTAGGAGGCATAATAGTTGTTAACCCGGTCTTCATGCATGTTCAAATGCATGTTCTGCATTAGACCGGTTAAGTAGTCGCCGTGGGGGGAGATGGTCGGGTCGGGGTGAACATACCCCTGGTAGTCAAAGGGGTAGGGCGGGATGTTCACGTAACTGGGCGGGGGGTAGGGTGCTGCAAATTCGGCAAGGGGAAAGGGGGAACATGCATGGTCACTTGGGGTGCACTCTGACTCGGTCTAGATGTGGGTCGGGGTCGAGGCTGGGAAGACTCTCCCTCCTCCCTAGCACTACTAGAAGCGGCTCTACCACCCGCCATCGTCACTGGCAGCAGGTAGCTGGGTCGCCTCTCCATAGTGTTATCCCTATGTGAAAAAGGTGGGAGTCTATGACAGGGTAGGTAAAAAGGGGTTGCATCCTTAATAACCCAAAGAAAACTCCTCTCCCGGTCAAGCCTAATCCAATTCGAGTGGATTAGGGAATTCTCGTCAAGAAGGGTCCCCCCAGTCAAAGCCACGTACGTCCCGTCACTGTTAAAATCTGGGTCAAAGTGCTTGGCCAAAAATGTCACCAAACCCCCCATGACCACCGTCTGCCTACGTGCCACAGTGGTCCTACCCAACTTCCTCCACCTCCTATAGATTTCATTCATTAGGGGGAAGGTGAAGGTATCCCTAAGCCCTTGCACATTCAAGTGCGATTCTAAAAGGGTCAAGTCGAGTTGGGTGAGGTTGTTTGGCTCTTGCCGCCCTAGGAAGGTGCCCGACACTAACCTATGCCAAAAACGAGGCACAGTGTGGTGAATTAAGAGGGCCGAATTCCTACGGAAATCGGCCAAAGTTCTACCGGTCAAAGCCATCCAAAGAGGGCTCAAATCATAGCCCTTTGGCTCTACAGAATCCCTTCTCGAAGGGAATTCTAACCCCAAAATAGCAGCGAAATCAACAATAGGGACAACATGCGAAGTATTAGCAAGACGAAAACTAAAACACGGTACATTCTCAGCATTTACCAAGCTATTCAAACTACTTAGAAATTCCAGCGTGAGACTCCGGTAGGAGAGATCATGCATGGAGTAAAGAGAAGCCATACCTGAGACCGCGAAAAAATTTCGCATAGCTTCCGTCAGGCCAAGACGACGTATGATGTCGTGGCACAGAAAAACAGTGGGTTCCATCTCCAACCCTTGAATAGCAGCGAAGGCTTGTCTTTAAGCATCCGTCTCAAAGACGACTTCCGGAAAACCCGGAAGTTGCTCAATCTCTAAATCTTCGTTTGCGTCCGGGTTGTTGGACCCGCTGCCTCTCCTCCTCTTTGGAGCTCTTGCCGCCGCCGCTTTCCCTTTTCCTTGTCCCGCCATTGTTGTCTTAAAGAAAGCTTTTTCCCAAAAAACAAATTGCTAAAAGGAAGCTTCTAAAACGATTAAGAACACTAGAAAAACCTTCAAATGGCCCCTAAACAACTTCCTATTGAAGTAGAAAGCAAAAAAAACTAACCCAAAAAATAGATCTCAATTTCGGATTTTTGAAAACCTAAGGTTGAAAATCGATTTTTTTGGGTTTTTTGGTGTTTGTAAGGCAAAAAAATGGTTCTCATTGTGTTTTTAATTGAAGAAAGAAGCTTTTTGTGACAATTTGTGGGAGATTTGAGTGAGTTTGGTGAAGATTTGAGGGAGATTTGGTGATTTTTAGAGAGATAAGGTTATAATGTGTGTGTTTGTGTTTGTGGTTGAAGAAGATGAGTGAATGAAAGAAAGGAGATAAGAAATAATAAGGGGAATCTCGGCTCAACCGCTTCACGACGGTGAAAATGGGTTCACGACCGTGAAACCACAGTTCACGACCGTGAGACTTAAGTCACGACCGTGACTTGTTCTTGAACTGCTACTGCATTGATTTTCGCCATCTCACGACCGTGAGATCAGTTTCACGACCGTGAAACTTGTTTCACGACCGTGAGATGGGTTTCACGGTCGTGAAACTTGATTTCTCGTGATTCCTTAGCTAAGCTTCAACTTTCACGGGCGTGAAGCCCCCTTCACGAGCGTCAAGCTGCTTTTTCGACCCTTTTGCTTCAAAATCTTCACTCTTTGCTCGGTTTCCCGCTTCTTCATTAGCATTCCGCTATGTTTCTTTCATTTCAACTTACAAAAACAATCACAAACACATTAAATCCCTCCCTCACACTCTCTTTGACAAAAATTGCACTAAAAATTTACAAAATTAACTAAGTGACAGGAAATTGATTTAATTAATGATTCAATTAGCCAAACAAAAATTCGACCTCATTATCGTCAATTTAATCAATTTCCATGCAAACTAAAATCTATCAAGCATTAGTCAAATGAGTTAGAATTATATACAAATTTGTGATTCTTTGGGGACTTCACAAAACCCGTTCTTGTTCATGAATTAATGAGGAGTAGTCGGCTTAAGGTACAAAGCCTCGACTACTCCTATGAGAGAACCTTCCTTGTAAAGCTTGATTCGTTGCCCGTTCACTTTGAATTTTTGACCATCTTTGCTTGCCAA
>JAIUZE010019622.1:0-51273 GCA_022085475.1 Heliosperma pusillum
GATAACTTAAAACCCGTGACGAAAAATGTTGCAAAATTAAAAAGAAATAAAGAAAACTTACCTTGATGAGTATGAATGTTGGATCAAAGTAAGATTTGGAACATGTTTGTATTTTGTACTAAAGTTTTATGTATGTTTTACGTGTGAACACTAAAGAGTGAAGTTATGTTTGAGAAAAAAAGGAGTAACAAAGTAATGAGAGAAAACGTGAAGGATTTTCCATACTTTAAGGTTGGTTTTTATGAGTTATGACATGGAATGCTGTATATGGCAGTTTCACTGTCACTCACTTAAGTGTGTTACATTAGACATGAACATTCATTAATTCAATAGTGGATAATTATTTTTGCTAATTATGTTCATATTTATATTTTCCTTATCGGGTTATTTGAAAAGTTATTCGAAAAGATTATGTAATTTCGAGGGTTTAATACTCATCTTATTTATCTGTTTGTCTTTTAGTGTATTCTTTGTGAGTCATTTTAAGCAAAAACGGACATGATTGAGACTGGAGGGGTATATATTTGTGTGAATAAATGAATACGGAGTAATATTTAGTCTTGTGTATATTAATCGTACTTTAAAATCACTATATGTTTTTTTTTTTACATAAATACCATATGGGAACTTCTTTCTAGGGTACTTGAATAATAATTTTAGTATAAGATCACGTTATGCGAGTATTTGAATTAGTGGGGTATTAAAATGGAAAATGATCCTCTCATTTCTTTTCTTTTCTTTTCAATCCTAAGAATCGTGATGGTTTCTATTCTATAGAGATTATCTCTTTATTTTCATACATAAACTTACATTATTATTGGATGACGTTAATTAGAATACGATCTGAAATGTTATTAGATCTTCAATCTCAAAGAAAAAATCATTTGGCTAAAAAAGCCATAGCCGAGGCTATAAAGCCGGAGCAGCCCCATCAATCGTTATGCAAGATTTTGTTGATGAATGGTTGTTTGATTAGGACATACGAGTAATAAATTAAAAGGAGATAATCGGTGTCAAGTCCAACTATTTAAGTAAGAAAATATTGATTTTCTCACGGGTTGGGGTTGTGCAGGTTGGAGCGGGCCGACCTAGGGGGAGTGATGGCCTCGGGCCGGTTGGGCAAAAATGGGTAAAAAGGGAGGTGGACTAGGTGGGCGGATGGACAGCGTGGGCTGGGGAGGAGTGAGCTCGGAACCGGCCCAGCTTGGTGAGTGAACCAGCGGGCCATGTAAAGGGGGCGCTATGTGGATGGGTCGGGCTAGTGTGGGCTGAGAATTAAATTTGACTCATATCCAAACGAAAAAGCACCACAACACGAATTTTAACATTAGTGCATTCTCAATTGTTGAATTTGATACCTACCAACACAACAAACACGCATGGTTATCAATTTATCACACAATTATTGAGAATTTCATGTACATTAGAGCATCTCCAATGGTTAAGCAAAAGGACTTGCTTGCAAATAAAAAACATTTCAAGCTACTTGCTTTTCCATTGGAGTGCTCCACATAGACTAGCTTAGTTTGAGCTACTAGCTCCATGAAGCTAGTAGCTTAAATGGACCCACATAAAAAAATCTACCACTTAAATACACACATGTGAAAAGTTAAGCCACAAAACTAGTAGTTTTACCATTGGGTACTTTGTAGCTTAAAAGTGAATTAGCTTGAAAATATGATGTGGCAAATTAAGCTAGTAGTTTTATTGCTTACCATTGAAGATGCTCTTAACTTAACTACAATTAATTAAATTACTATGTAAATAAATAATTTTATGTACAGAATTCAAGTACCCTATACTACTCCTAATCTCCTTAAGCACTGTACCCATACCATGACAGGTTGTAGGGTTGTGCCGACATTGTGATAAGCCCATGGCGTTATGCAGTGAACTACTGCACTTCGGTCCTACAATTAGTCAATTACTACTGTCGAAATGGGTTTAACTTAAAATATACTTCGTATAAATAAAAGGAAAATGAGATGGCGACACCGGGTGTTACCCAAATTGAGCGACACCCGGGGTATTATTGTAATTTACCTATGTATTTTCTTTTCCCTCCCTCAAAATTCAAATGTCAAACTAGTTAGTGCAAAAGGGTAGTTTAGGAACTTAACTTTAATTAATTAATTAATTAACACATAATGATAATAACAAATTTAGAAAAAAAAATTTGTGCGATTTGTGAGATTGATGGAAGTGTTCACCAGATCTTCACCTTGAATGGCCCTTGTCCTGTGACATTTGTTCATCTTTCATCAATTAATAATAAATGATTTAAAGATTATAGCATATAAATCACGTCATTGTGATTTGTGGTATACCGACTTGCCTTATCTCTAGTATTTTCTTTAATTGTGCGAATTAAAACGCAACAAATTTAATAAACAAATTAATTATATTTGATCTTTCCTTCGTACAATTGGACGTAACTTAACAACTATGAATCCGGTGAAAGAAATTTCCATAAGGTATTTGTCGTTTTAGGTTTGACAATAGAATTCTCACTTTTTTTTTGTTAATTGATAAACGAATGATATGAGGAAGATGAAGAGGAGTTTGTTATGATATGTATTGTTGTAAAATATTAGATATAGTTTAGTTTAGTTTTAATTAGTATCTCTTAGATTTTATTTTATTAATATAATAGATTGTGAATTACGGTTTTATCCCTACGATATTGGCGTAAAAACGAAAATTACTTTTAAATTTTTGATTTTTTAATTTTTTTTATTAGGGTGTTACCCAAATTCGGTAACACCCGGTGTCGCCCTAGCACCTCCCTAAATAAAATGAACACGCGTAAAATAAAAAAAAATTGCGTGTATATAAATGTAGGAGTCCTTAATATCATGTCACAGTACAATATCCACGTCCATGCACACACAAACAAAAAAAGTAATGTTAAATTTAGAATCGTTTTTCTAATGTCACGCAAATTGTAAAAAGAAATGAACAATAAGGTAGCTATATAATTAGTTTGTATTTGAGTGACAATAAAGTAAGTAGTGCGTCATCGTCGTAAAAAATGTTGCGATAATAGTATATACTCCCTCCATTCAACTCAACACTCCACTTAGGCCCTGTTCTTTTGAGCTGAATAGGAGCTGAACTAAACTGAACTGAACTTATAGGAGCTGAACTGAACTTATAGGAGCTGAACTGAACTTATTGGAGCTGAACTGAACTGAACTGAACTTATAGGAGCTGAACTGAACTTATAGGAGCTGAACTAAACTGAACTTATAGGAGCTGAACTGAACTGAACTTATAGGAGCTGAACTGAACTAAACTTATAGGATCTGAACTTTTCTGAACTTAATTTTACTTAATTGAATAGAATTTATAGAATCTAAAATTTACTAAACTGAACTTTATTACATAAGGTAAGATAATAACATAATTTCAATTTATATACATTGGTTTGTTCAAATAGATTACTACGTTGACATCATCTTTATCTGTATCTTTATCTTTTGGAAAGTACTGTCATAAAAAAAAGTATACTCTAAAACATAAGGTAAGATAATAACATAATTCCGATTTATGTACATTGGTTTGTTCAAATAGATTACTACGTTTACATTACGATAAAAAAATAAATCACATATTACATCGTTTTCTAACCATCTATTTCCATATCATCATCTTCCTCATCACTTTTTTCTTTATCTTCACTATCACTCGTAATAATGAATCTATTGCCTTTTTACTATCTTGTTTCGTACCTTTAACATGATTTTTTTTCGTTTATCATCAAACATGCCCAAATCTACTGTTCCTTGAATATTCACGTCAGGTTGTATAATAGGTATTCCAAGAGTATGCATCCTTATAAAATTATGTAGTGTGAATGTATAAAACAATAATTGACATTTGATACTTTTGTGACATTCGGGACATAATTTTTAACACCCACCTTTTTTTCAATTGACCAAATGTCATTCCACTAATTAATGTCAAATGTTTTTATATCGGTTTTCATAAATAATATATTCCGTATAACTTTTCTGAACTTAATTTGTAAGAATTGAATTTTTCTGAACTGAACTGAACTTATAGGAGCTGAACTGAACTGAACTTATAGGAGCTGAACTGAACTGAACTTATAGGAGCTGAACTGAACTTATAGGAGCTGAACTGAACTTATAAGAGCTGAACTGAACTGAACTGAACTTATAGGAGTTGAACTAAACTTATAGGAGCTGAACTGAACTTAAAGGGGCTGAGTTTAAGTCCAAAAGAACAGGGCCTTATACCATAAACATCCATTCATATCCACACTACACCTTACTAAAAAAGGAAACAATAATTACCCTTCTATCCTTATTACAACTACACATTTACAAAAAATGTCATTCAAGGCCCACTTTAATCCACCCTCAAAATCCACCCTAATCTTAATTAGGCCCAATTAATTTTTCCCTAACACAACCCAACCTATTACCCAATTATTACCCTAATCTTAATTTTTCCCTAAACTATTCCCTCCAAAAATTATCAACCCAGCCCATTAAAATCATTCCCTCCAAAAATTACCCAACCCAACCCAATAATTTCATTCAAAAAACTCAACCCAATCCCTATTACACAGCTTAAATGCCATGAAACCCTAATGGCATTCATTTCTCACCCACTACCAACTTATTCCTCCGTCTCTCTCTACAAATCCCTCTAAATTCTCACAAACCCTAAACTCTCTCTACAAATTCTTTCTAAAACTGCCGCCATTCACCTTCCTAAATCCGCCTCCATTCACCTTATTACTCCGTCTTCAAACCCTAAATCCCTAAATCTCCCTCTATATCCACCTTCAATCAACTACTTGTATCATAAATCCCCTAGTCTTTCTTATTATTAATGGCTCCTCCACATAAAGATTGTGGTAAGGAGTGTCTTCAGTGTGTTCTAGACTGGTACAATCTTGGTTCATCTGAAGACGAAGGAGATGAGTCCACATCTTGTTCAAGCGGAGGAGCAGTCAACAGAATCGTTCCCGACTCACTCTCTCCCTCTGATTTAGGTACTGAGGTACAAGAAACTGAGTTCAATGGTGGTTGCTCTGAGTATGTACCCAATACTCCTGGGTTTGATGAAGTTGGTTCTGATTCTGATGATGAAGATGTGGTCGTTGATGGTAAAGCTATGGTGGTTCAACCTACAAACGATCTGGTTCCTTCGCCTGTTGTTGTCGACAACAACCCTAATGATGTTGAATCTGAGCCTGAATCACCAACTACAAAGAGGTTTAATGCTTACTACAAGAGATTTATGGCTCGTTATAAAAAATCGCCTGGATAGTTGGTATAACCCCTCACTTGTTATTATTTGTCATATTTTTGTTATTTTCATTAACTATTAAAGTTGATTATTGATGTTATGGTCCTTCTGTTATTATTACTATTTCCTGTTGATTATTGATGTTTAACTTTGTTGTATAGATGTTGGTGTTAATGTTAAATGTTGATGTTGATGAATCTAAGTAGAGTCATGATGTTGATGTTAAATGCTATGGTCCTATTTTTCTGAGTATTTTTTCTCAGTATTTTTCTGAGTATTTGTGTTGCATGTATAGTTATGTTTATTATTGATGTTGTTGCTGAGTACTGCTGATTTTTAACATCCTATGAGGTTTTTGAGTACTGCTGCTGTCGTTTTTGAGTATTTTTCTGACACTGATGCTGTCGTATTTTTAACATATTATTTGAGGCTGTTGCATGATGCTGTCATTTGTTTTCAGAATGATGATGTTGTTTATAGATGCTGCAAGATGTTAGAAATAGATGTTGCTGATCTCTGATATGAATTTTGTTGTTTATAGATGCTTATTTCTATCATTTTGCTGATTTTTATGAGTACTCTATGAGGTTTTTGATATTGTTATTGTTGTTTATAGATGTTGTTGATTTCTGATATTGTTACTGCTGTTTATAGATGCTTACTTCTAACATCTTGCTGATTTTTATGAGTGTTGTAATCGTTTTTTGATATTGGTATTGCTGTTTATAGATGCTGCTTATTTCTGTTATTGTTATTGCTGTTTATAGATGCTTATTTCTAACATATTGCTGATTTTTAGGAGTATTCTATGAGGTTTTTGATATTGTTATTGTTGTTTATAGATGCTTCCGATTTCTGATATTGTTATTGTCGTTTATAGATGCTTATTTCTAACATGTTGCTGATTTTTATGAGTACTTTATGACTAATGTTAATTTTGTTAATTTTGTTACTACTGTCTTGTTGATATTGTTACTACTGTCTCGCTTGACTATTGATTTTGTTAATTTTGTTACCGTATACTCATCTTGCTGTATACTTATGTTAATTTTGGTGCTTTATACTCATGTTGATTATTGATTATTGCTTGACTACTGATGCTGTTACTACTGTCTTGCTTGACTATTGATATTGTTATTGGTGTTATTGATTGCTTTCTTGTTGCTGTTATTGATTTCTGTTGTTGGTGTTGTTGATTGCACCTCATAGAGGTGGCTCAGTGATGATAATCCTTAGTGGTTTGAGAGCCTTTTGCAATTTCATACATTAACATTAGTAGTTTGGCCATCTTTCAAATGTAGTCACGCCACCACATGGTCTACCATACTTGGTGTGTTTGTAGAAGGCGTGGTTACATTTCAGAACTCAATGATGAGGCCATTTAGGCCTGAGAGTGTATGCAAGCATGCTGTTATTGTGTGTACATCAGTGATGGTCCTTCTTTGGACTGAGATGTAGCTCAATGATGAATTAGTGTGTAGTTGAGGGGAGGGAGTATTACTTTAAGTTTGCCAATATGAATTAGTGCTTAGGCCACCACATGGTCTACCAAACTTTGGGTGTGTGTGCTTAGTTTATTGTATTGATGGACTGAGCATGGTCTACCAAAGATGTTGGTGTGTGTGCTTAGTTAATCGTATTGACTGACTGAGCATGGTCTACCAAAGATGTTGGTGTGTGTAGGAGGCCTTAGTAATTTACACAACTCAATGATGAGGCAATTTAGGCCTGAGAGTTGTTGTAACTACGTCACATAAAGAACAATATGATCACATGATAAACATTAACTAATCAATATTCCATTGACCAAAATATGATTACAACTTAAACATCATCCAACTATAGAAAATGTTTACATTTTAATCACTTAACGCATACATTTCACACTTTTATACCTCCACCAAAATGTATAAACCATCATATGCTAAACATTGTAGCCTAATTGACTTATTAGCGCCTCTAGGCCTTGTGTATGGCCAATCTCCAGCAAGTGTTCAATGCATTCCCTAACTAAATGTTCACTCACCATCAGATTTCGTGGTAACATTCCATTTGCTTGTAGATGTCCTTTGCCCATATGAGGGATTGAAAAATTATTATGCCCCTTGGCCTTCATAATTTCCACCATCACTGATTGCAATGTTAAGAAAATGTTGTCTAGTTTTGCTGGAGTGTAATCAATGAATGCTTGCATTACTGTGTTGACTAGAGAGTCAATTGTGTTGGCTGTCTTGGCAGCTTGGAGGGACTGCAAAGCCCTAAAATAACCAAGGTCATTCACGTTTAGGTCAGGTGAGTTGGGGGGCTGGAAAACCAATTCTATATTGAAACCGCCACTGTTTGCAGCCGTTATAAACTCAGCATCATTATTGTTGATATGTGGCCTTGCATTATCTTGTTGAATAAGAATGTGTTTGCTCACCCCATCTGGCCATTTACTCTTGATTGCTGGTATAACTTGTTCAATAATGCATGCTCTTGTTACATCCTTTGTAATAGAGTCAGTAGACTTTGTCTCCAAAGTTCCCCTTGGCCTATTTCTACTTGCTCTTGCTGCTGGCTGTTGTTTGGTGAAAGGGAACATCCCTATTTTGCCATCAAACAATAGTTCCCCCTCGGCTGAATATATAGGCCTACTTACCACACACATGAACATCACCTTGGTGATGAATCTTTTTGATTGACAACTCCTGTATGGTAGTTCCTCGCCATTGACTATGTAAAACTTCTTGTTGTCGTATGTGATGAAAAACCACTTCTCATCCATATGGATGATGTGGCTCATCTCAGTGAACTTTATATCAGTCCTGGGAATGGCATTAAGGTCAATGCTTTCTTGCTGAACTTGTTCAATCACTAAACATTTTAGTGAATGCTTCAATCTTTGAATTTTATTGACATCCGTAAGTTGAGGATGTAATGGGCTAGAGTGAGGTTTAAGCAAACCTTCCTTAACCCAACTGTGAACCGTAGCAACTGCTACCCCACACTTTTGTGATACCCTGTACATCGTTCCTCTTTCGTTGACGTCAATTTTTTTGATGAATTCAATATCAGGTAGTACCCGCTTTCTGTTTTTATTTCCGATTCTTTTGCTTTTTACGTCAAACTTTTGACCAACTAACCTTGGTTTCTTGGCAAGCTTCCAAATTTCACCCACGGTTCTTTTGTTAATTGCCCATATTGCAGCCGCTTCAGTCATTATGCCACGACGGAGTTTACCATTTTGTGATCTTTGAAGTAAATAGACGCCCACTTCATGCCTACCATCTTCGGACAAGCACTTAGCACCCATTGTTAAGATTATGTAATTTATTTGTTTCGTTTTTTTTTGCCTTATTTGTAAAAAAAAAACTGTAAACTTGTGTTTGTTTCAGTTTTCTGAAATTTTAAGGCATGTAATGCTGTTTTGTAATGTAAATTAGGGGGGCAAATGTAAAGGAAATAGGTGGGAGTTTCAAACATTTGTAGTATTTCAGTTTTGGTGGGAATCATTATGTTAATTACATGGGTATTACCCAAGTTCAAGTACTAATAAAGCATAATTTTCTCTCAACTCATTGTACCTTTAATATTTGTTTAATAACTCCTTAATAATTGTGCAAAAAGGATAAGTGGAGTGTAGAGTTGAATGGAGGGAGTATCAATGTATGGACTATGGTCACCAACTCACCATAAGTTCACCTTTTAACTAAGAAGTGTATTATGAAATTGTTAATAAAACCACTGTTATTGTTGATTGAGCATTAAAAAAATAACGGTAGAACTCGCAACCGTTACTTTTCTATTATGAATTCGCTAGGTAAGACCTTGGGCATAATGCACACGTGAAGTTTGCAAACTATGCATATTGTCAATGAGATAGGTTCTTATCGGGTATATTTTTTTTTGTTCAAGTAAGCGTATTATATCGTGGGTAAGAATGAAACCCCCAAGTTCATAGTTGGAGTAAATTGCTCTTATCACTTGAGCAAAACTCTTGTTCTTTAAACCTAGTATAATGTGATAGACCAGTGATAATGATAGAAGTATCGTGGATAATAGGTTTTATTCGAATTTCTGTTCGTATGAATATTGCGCTAACGGTGAAAAATAAAAAGTTACTAAAACTTAAGGCCCATAAATTATTCATTCGTGTAACAAAGTCAAAATATGAACAAATTCATCCTTGTGCACATATATAAGTCTTGCTTGTAACGGGGCGATCCGTCGCAAGCTTGCGACGGGTTAAATCCCTCTCACAAAGAGTAAGTGACAAGACAAGTGGCGGGCTCCATTTGCCCCCCTCCCCCCACTTGCCCCCCACTTGCTCTTTGTGAGAGGAATTTGACACGTTGCAAGCTTGCGACGGGTCGGTCCGTCACAAATGAGAATTTGTAATGATACAGAGTATATGTCAATTAATTATTTGTAATTTGACACTAATTCACTATGTTGTGCTATATACTTGGACCGAGAAATAGATAAGATCTGACATTAACCATTAACACTTGGAAAATTGACTCATCACCCAAAAAAAATCTCAAAAAATTAGGGATTTCAATATTTAAGTCTCCTATTATCACTATAATTTTAAAATGAGTAGTTTATGACTTGGAGCACTTGAGGATCATACAATTTTTTTTTCAAAACGCAAGATGGGAGCGAACCGACGTGGGAATTAACGAATCCTCAAATAGGCCTTTCAGCGGTGGCATAATTTGAGACCAATTTAAACTCGAAACCTTGGGTTCTGATACTATGTTAGAACGGAGGAGAGAGACGGATCACTATACAACCAGGGAGGTTCCATCCTAAAACCAATTGACAATAGGAGAAGTAGTCTCCTTGGTTATAAAGTGGTACAGTATCTCTTTCTCCAACCATATGAGACAAGTCACATGCGAGTTTTTATATTCCAACATAAGTAGTTTTCAAAACTTTTTATGAGCAAAAGAAGGGTTTTTAGCTTTTAAAATTAGGAAAAATTACAAATAACCATCATGTATTTACGTATTTTTACAAATTACCACCAAGTATTTACATTTTTACAAATAACCCCAAGCTTTCATGTATACTCCCCAATCACCACCGTATTTTTTTCCCGATACTCATTTTACTTATTTTCCGACTTGTTAATTGACGATTTACGCGAAATACCCTTAATACCCCCATTGACTTATATTCACCGAGTTTACCCAATCCCCTTCCTTATTCTATCTGGATTTTCCTAATTCCCCTAAATCAGTTCACTATCAAATTATTCATAAGATCCCTTAAACCTAAATCCCCAAATTCCCCGCTATCAATGCACCATTTCTGTCAATCCTTTGATCCCCCAATTCATTCAGTATTTCACTGCGAGATCAAATCTTTTATTCCACCTTATAATTTACTCAAAATACATCTTTAATATCTTTTCATAGCAATTACATCTTTCAATTTTATTCAGCAATTCATCCTTCTTGTAGCACTAAAGTAAGAATCTTCATTGCTTGCCTGATCACATCTCGATTAAACAACGCAAAACCCCACATTTTGTCTCATATTTCCTCCGAGAGTCGCTGAAAGCCACTGGGGAAACAATCTGCCACGTCACCATACTCACTAGCGCAGACACCAGCCGTGCGTGGCGCGTGAGGAACGCCGTAACGGAAAGCACCAGCAACGAGAAACTATTGTCATGCTCGAATGAATTGGGGGAATGAATTGGGGGATTAAAGGACTGACAAAATGAATTTGGGGATTAGTTAAGGGATTTTATGAATGAATTGATTTGGGGGAATTAGAGAAATGGAGATAGAATAAGAAAAGAAGGGATTGGGAAACTCAGTCAGTGTGAGTCAATGGGGGTAATATGGGTATTTTGCGTAAATCGTCAATTAACAAGTCGGAAAATAAGTAAAACGAGTATCGGGAAAAAAATACGGTGGTGATTGGGGAGTATACATGAAAGTTTGGGGGTTATTTGTAAAATGTAAATACATGGTGGTAATTTGTAAATATACGTAAATACATGGTGGTTAATTGTAATTTTTCTTTAAAATTATGATGTGTTATGCCAAAAAGTGTTTTTAAGTCTAAAAATACTTTGAAATATTAGGTCAAACATAAGTTGAAGACTTCAACATAATAAAACCACTAGAAAGTAAGGTTTTTGTATAACAACGTTTACAATACGTAAAAGATAGACCTATTATGTGTAAAAACATTCAATTTTTAAGGGATGCATCATGCATGACACACAAAACATACTAATATTTCTAAGAGCAATGCATAACGACGTTAGAATTCGTTTGTCTCAAGTGCCAATATGTGATTCTATACAACGTAAAATGGCAACGGTCGTTGTATCACCGGCCCACGGCCCACGGCCCACCAGTGCACAGCACCACTGAAATGTCACCTTCTATTATTGCTATTTTTGAACTTGGAAGTTGAGAATTAATTGTAATTGTATTGCAAAGGAACGTATGAAAGGGTTAAATGTTGGACAATGATAATGTCATTACCGTTGTTATTAACGCCAGTTTAAAAGAGTTCAAACTTAAAATTGTGACTTGAGTGGCATTAGTCGAAACAATAGCAGCATTATCAATTGCCTAAATGCTAAAGCCTAAAAGAGTTTAAACTTAAAATTGTGACTAAAAAGCATTATGATTTCAAGACTACTAGTTTTAAACCCGTGTAAAAAATACACGGGTCGTAATATCAATCACTATCATTGGTTACGGACTACTTACGGAAGCATATAAATTTGCGTAATAAAATTTGCAAGGCCGTGACAATATAAATAGTCATAATTGCATATCCGACGTACATATAAATTTATTTACTAATCACTAACATACGATGAAAATTATCCTACAAATGTATAAGTTATATAAAACTTTACAAATACTCAAAAATTTCTTTGTAAACTACGTTCGTTGTAGTATTGGATGTACGCTTGTTATTGTCGCAAATCAATAACTTCAAACCTTGTTTGCTTGTGACCCTGGAGATTAATGTATACATTTTGTATATAAATAAATTATAAATTAATAAATTAATTGCTAATGTTGTTGACTGATCAAACATTAGTTGATAATTATCTTTTTTTATCTCTAAGAGTTATGATTAATGTATACATTTTGTATATAAATAAATTATAAATTAATAAATTAATTGCTAATGTTGTCGACTGATAAAACATTTGTGCACTTGTGCTGCTTCCAGAACATGCGATTCTCGTAATGTCGTAATTTTCAATTTTTTTCATCGAGAATGAGCACTTTTTATAAATTAGGATTTTCAATTTTTTCTTGCCCATTTTCTGATTATATATATCCCTCGTTTAATTTGTTAAGCATGGTGTATGTATGGAGAATGAGCAATTTTTTTCTTGTATTACCTTTTTACAGGTATATTCATCCAGCAATGTATAGTTCCGTCTCATCAAGCAATTTATAGTTCCGTCTGAGAAATTTTTTAAGTTGCAAGAGTATTGTAATTTTAATTATTAATTATTAATTGTTTGAAATTGAAATTATTTTTTTTAGTTGCAAGAGTATTGTAATTTTAATTTTTGGACTTTGTTTTGCATGAAATTATTAGTTTATAATATTTTTTTTAATCATGGAATATGAAAAAAATTATGGAATTGTGTATGAAAATAAAATATGTAAACAGAGTTTGTAAATACGTAAACATAGTCTAAATAAATCAGAAGAGGAGAGAGGGTAATTAATGTTTTAGTTTTGATGTGGGGCCCACTATTCCTGAATTCCTGCAGCCAATAGGAAGGCTCTAGTTGTTTGTGAATTAGTATATAGTAGATATCAAGTGAGGTAACTGACATACATATTATGGTCTATGGAGTAAATATCAAGAATGAAGCAAGGAAAGAATCGTAGTAAGTAAACATCGTAAAATTCACAAACTAAACGTATCTTGGAAAATATGATTAGTCGACAATGTTGATCCTAGTATAACATAGATGTGGTTAAAGAAAGGGTGTTCCCGACTATAAATTTACTTCATCTGTTCCGATCATTTGTTATCTATTCATTTTTAAACAAAGATCAACAATATCATCAAAAGAAAAGAAATTAATGATTAATTAAAGAATTATCAACATTTACCAAAAATAAAAAATAGATAACAGCTGAACAATACACCCAAAGACGAAAATAAATAACAACTAACCCGGCAAAGGGACAATCACAATTGATGGGTTACATCCTTACATAGTTACATTTTGTGGCAATTCAATTGAATGGAAATCATGAGTTTCTTGTTTGTTGCACGTAATAAATGTGTACAGATTAATAACTACTCCTAGTAAAGTATATGTTCGTACGGCAAGAATCATTCTGAGTATAATAATACACAAATTTTCATTGAAAACAGCGCATATTCATCTTCATTGAAGACGGGTCAGATCCCCATTTTCCTAATCTTTAATGTAAACATCCCAAATATCACAATTTTGTCACTCTTGATGACCTATGACATAAACGTTTGATTTACGTGGGTCTAATGAAATCTTTTGTTTGGAAATATCCTAATTCCAAATTAGTAGGTTCTAAATTGCATTTTTCGTCTTTACTACTTCTATATCGGCATTTCTAGGATATACTCGTATTGTTTAACTATTGATTCCGATAAAGCAAAACAAATTTATACCGTAAAATAATTTTACTTCTTACTCCGTACAACGTACAGTATAATTATAAATCGGTATAGTTCTCCAAAGTTTGTATCAAGGTTCGCCCTGAATACAATCACTTTGAATCGAACAAGTCTGAGTGATGCATCGGGCCTTCTTACTACATGTTATATGACGCTGAGTCCAATTGCCAGACAAAGGAAGAACACAAATTTTCATTTGTGACGGTCACAACCAGGGGCGAATCATATACTCCCTCCTAGTCGGTCATTTCTTCCCTCTTTCCTTATTGGGTAAGTCGGGTTTTCTTCCCTTTTTCCCTTTTTGGATGTGGGGTTGTGTGTTTTGTGTGGTCTAAATTCATTTGTATGTGGGGTAGTGTGTTTTGTGTGGTCCAAATTCATTTCCTTAATTTTTGTGTAAAAGGGAAAGGGGAAGAAATGAGTGACTAGAAGGGAGTATTTGATTCTCAACAAATTCTCATTTGTGACGGACACTATCCGTCGCAAGCTTAAGACGGATACCATATTCTTTCACAAAATACCCATCAAGGGTGAGTGGAGAAGCACATGGGGGTGCCCACCTTGTCCCCTCTACCCATTTCCTCTCACAAATACCCGTCGCAAGATCCAATCCGTCGCAAGCAAGACCTACTGTTGATTCTAATACTAGAGGCTTTACAGGCTCAACCCAATGTGAAATTCTGATAAATACCTTTTTTTATACTCCGTAGCAAGTATTTCCTTTTAGCTGACCATATATTTGATTCCTAGATCTGCCCTTGGTCACAGCACAAGCTGCAAGTGAGAGAGGTCACACGTTTGTGACAGTCACAAGCGATATTTGCGAAAGGGAGACGTCATGTATGCCACATAGATTACATATTTCGAACATAGGCAGACAAGAAAAGCATACTCAACTTTAGGACCGTCCTAACTAAATAACAATGAAATTTCATCACTCTCCACTTTCAGTTAATTGCGTAACGTTGTAATTAACTACTACTTCCACTGTAAAAGAGTTCACAAATCACAACTGAATCATCTGAAGAAAAATATAAAGCATTAGATATATAATAGACGTGACAACTTTTAATCTTTTTCACCCATTATTCTTTTGACCATATCCTAATCTCATATCTTCAAAACCCATTACAGTGATTGAGGAGTGACAAGCGGCAAGCGCTATGAGCATCCGTTTCAGATCAGAAGTTTCAAGTCAGGTTGGAGCGTATCAAGTAAATTCAGGTTTTTACAGTTTCCGGCTGAGTCAGTGAGTCAGTTTTGCTAGGTCTAGTCGTAGGCAGTGGACGCAACTCTTTGGACACATTAAAGATCGTAACTTTAAACAGAATTGGCAACAGACTGACTAACTGATTTGGGGTTCTGTAATGCTTCAACATCGATGACACAAACGAAACCCGTAAACATACAATGTGTACTTTGTACAGGGTTTAGTAGCTAAGAGTAGAAACAATTTTGAACTACCATATCCAATCTACGAGTCTCCTGAATGCGAAATCACAAATCCGTGAATACTAATACTCACAAGTCTAGAGCAAGGCCACAACACTACTCACAGGTTACCAAAATTTTGCAGGGGATGTATGTGGTTTCATTGAATCCCACACCAACCCATTTTATGGTACTAAAGAACGATATGAATTGGGTATGCTGGGACTTGAGTTATTAGGAAACGTGCGCAAGCCTATCCCGGGTTCCCGCTACATGAGAGACAATTCCACGCGCCGGATCATTAAAACCCAGGAGATCCAGGGAATAGTTCCTGTATTTTGTTGAAGACGTCCATAACCTAAAAACATATAACATTAGAGCTCCGTTATTATCCAACAGCTTACGTTAATGCGACATACGAAGATACCGGGTACAAGATGCGAGGAGTTCCTCCATATATATTTCTATTTTCTACCAATCCAGAACTGATGTGTGTAGTGTGCATTGGTGCAGGTAGACCTAGCAAATGGGTCAACCGGATCGGGGTTCAAATCGGGTCACTTTCGGGTTTGCAAAAAAAATGGGACGGGTGGGGTGAACTATTTTCAAATTATTTAGGGATAATGGACTGTGTGTGATAATAAACAATCGGGTCATGCCATATTTAATCGGGTCAAGTACGGCTCCTCAATCCGAGTGTCGGGTTTGGTAAAGGTCAGGTTTTTTGGATTGGATCATTCGAGCCGGGTCAGTTTTGCCAGGTCTAAGAGCAAGTAGACCAGTAAAACGGGTCGGGGGAATTTAGGTAAGAGTTAGGTCAAAATATGGATTAAGTCGAATCTGGTCCTGTCAATCCAGGTTTGGAATCATGTTCACGATCCTCAAAGGCGGGGTTTTGGCAGGTTGCAGTTCAGAAATTCAATTGAAAGTTGAGGCTGACAAGCACTACCAATGAGGCGTGCGATAAGTGTTCAACAGAGCTTCAAGACAAAATTAAGTTTCCATTACCTCTCTATCATTTTGATACTTCATAATATTCATGGGGTTCTGCGAACACTGCAAAAACAATACGGGTAAGAGGAACACAGAGGAAGAAAACAGTGTTCGTGAATCGTGAAGGGAAAAGAGTGCATACATCCATAATAGCTTGCTGAATTTTTGGGTTCTGAAATGCCATGGCTATCTCAGGATTAGCCATGATTCTTGACATGGCCTCTTCGGGAGTAAGTCCGATTTGATCTACCAAACATTACTCACAAAATCAGTCCCCAAAACCAACAGGATTCAGTAGGTACACGGACAATATTTTGACTAGATCGTACAATTTTTGTCGGCTGTAAGTAGGATTCATGTAAGGTTATAAATATAAGTCGAAGTACTTGCAGCAGTACCCGCTAAAAGAGGCCACAAGAAAAAAACTAATAAAACTTGGTAAGGAACTACTTATTAAAATCATGCCGGAAAACTCACCAAACTGCTGTTTGACTTCAGGACTATTTAAATCAAAATTCTTAAGGCTATCCATCATCTGGTTGTCCAAGGCCCCTTCGCCCATGTTATCTCTGAGAGAAGACTACATTAGGAAGCAGGTGGTGCAATGTACAAAATTGTGACGGAAAGTGTAACTACATAATAGCTGGATAAGAACAGCATGTCAACTCAGTCAAACGTAAATTTTTGTTGGCGGATGACTGGAATGTCTTGCCTATAATTTACAAGTGCTTAATATACCGACCACAAGGAATTTCACTGCATTGATAATCGATAAGAAATTGAGGGTGCTTTCCATTTACATCGTATATAAGCACGTATGTTAAAGGCAGTAAACATTGGCATATTTTTATTGTACATTTTAAAACGAATCAAATAAGATAAGTTGATAAATGTGAAATACAGAAGAAATAGGGAGAACGATTTCATATTTGAGAGCTATAGCTCCCAACAAAAAACATCTAAAAATACAAAGGTCAGAATGAAACTCACAGCATATCTTGTAGCTGTTGACGATATAGCGGATTCTGTAGCATCCCTACAACAAAATAAGTTAGAAATTAGAATTATCAGCAACAATAGCCATAAACAAGCCAAGCGGACTCAATACTTGATCGAGAATGAACAAACCAAAATCATGCACACAATCAAACAGAGACAAAGATAGCTATCTAAGGGAGGGGGAATAGGCTCAAAAAAGGATGGACTTTCCTATTTAACAAGGATGTGATTTAGAAAATTTATCTCTCGATCCAGTCCCTTTTCAGATATCTAGTATAATGAAATCTTTCACCCCTTCAGGTAGTGCGTTGTGTGGGTTTACTAAGAATCAGTACATTTTTCTCTACATCATTTTGTGAAAATGAAGTTAATAACTTTTCACTAAGCCAGAATTTTTTAAGCAAGCAGTATTAATACCGTCCTCATTTAAGTAGACATAGAGCTCTATTTCAACGAATTTACCCAATTTGGCATTTCTCCCACTTTTAATGAATAACCCTTAGTTGGCTTTTTGCCCTCGCAAATGGGCTTATTTAATGAGGTGGATGGAGAATGATTTAGGGAGTAACAACTAGTCACAGTCATTTATCCTGCTTTTTACACAGATGGGAGTTAGGGATGTTGTGTAAGAATAAAAATATTTGCATGCAAAAAAATTGTGTGTGTGTACATTACTCTAGAGTCAAGAGCACACAAAAGATGAACACAGTCAGCACACAGAAACTTACATTTGAAGGTGGCTGGATCTCTCATCTCTTGAGGCAGAAGTCTAGAAAAGAAAACAATGAATAAGATTCGGTACATGTCAAAGACGGTGAGTGTGCATCATTAAACTAGTAAAAGGCATGGAGAAATCTTTCAAACAAAAGAAGTCACTGACACTATGCGAATGATAGGCATTCGTGTACAAGTGTTTCAAGTTGGTCCTGTCTTAATTGACTTCGCTATTATTTTTTCCTTGAAAGCAAGCACGAGAATATGGTCATGATCCCCATGGTTGCCTGAGATACCAAAAGAAAAGTAGGTACACTCTATTATGTATTTAACGAGAAGTAAGGGTTTTGGAGCAATAATAACTATAACCAAGTGATACATTCATATTAAAACAACAAAAGGCAGACAGAATCTAGAACTCGAGGCCTACATTATGCAAAATATAATCAAGATCTTCACTTCAAAGGTTAAAAACTTTATCAGCTTATTGGTTAGCTGACAAAATGCTCTTGATATTAAAGCATTCCTATCAAGCTAAAACCAATCAAACAACACTTTACAGCTGAATGAGCTGATTTGGGGCCGGCCAAAAGAACGTGCTTACGCAAAAGCAACACCTATTGTTGGCCAATACATAATTTTGAGCATACAGGGATTACTGAGAGAATGTTTTATACTTTATGCTTATCAACGTGACCAGAGGTAAATTCTTGAACACCGTCATGCTTATTAAACAAATAAACCTAACTATCTAAGGTCTTAGCATTTCCAATATACAATGGCTAAAAGGTGACTTCTAGCTTGTTGAGGGAGGGGTTGGAAAAGGATTTGACCCTTGGGTAATGTCCTGGAAGATCAAGTGGTGCAGTGCGCACCATTTGTGTTAAATGTGAGCATAAGGAACCTAAAAGACTACATGATCATAATAAATAAAAATACACAAAGGATATCAAATTGAGAAAAAGATAGATTACGGAAGAATCATGTTTTGAATTTTTGGATCCTCCATCAATTTCTCGAAAGTTTCCACCGTCATAGAACCGGTTTTCCCTGGTGGCACATACAGAGTAACAAACATCATTATATGTTATAGCGGTGTAATAAACTGCAGCAAAATGTTCAGGCTATATAGCTTAAAAACTACTCATTGACTGTCATGAGTCCTAATACGGTAGAAATACACCAAATGAAATACATGATGCTTTTTTGCAATAAGTTGTGTTTCTGAGTATACATAAGCAAACAAAAAGTTATAAAATGGTAATAGAAGTCTATAGATAAGTAATCACTATGCACAATTTGCTTTACTAGAAATAATCACTTACTCGTTCCTTGGGACCATTCACCAGAAGTGCCTTCTTTGGAAGCAGCTCCATTCTGTCCTACCTGCATAGAAAGACGTCTATACAGTGCATTCAAAAAAAATAAAGAACCAACATTATAGCTGATACGGTACGACATACTACCTCAGTAAAATTTGCAGCCTCAGATGACTTCCAAGAAGATGTGTCATCATAGTTTTCAAATGGACTCGTTTGCGCAGTTTCTTCAGGAGAGATATCAACAAAAGCTGCAAAAAACAAATAAAATAAATTAAATAAATAACACTCGAAGAGTTGATGTTCGATAATATCATAATCAATAGCAGAGTACGGGGCACAAGCAGGGGTAAAGTCACCACTTCCCCCCAAACCAAACAATTTTAAGTATAATTTTTATGAAGTAATTGGAAGTAGTAGTACCATGGTTACCGGATTCGCTCGGTACCCTAGGAATCGCGAATCGTAAAAAGCGAATTCTATCATGTTGCTTACTAAAAATACATATAACACACATTCTATAAGAGCGAATCGCGAATCGGTGACTACGTATTCATAGCGAATCTGGTAACCATGATTGGAACCTACTTCTGGAACTGTTTATTTATACAAAAAACAAATATACGAAGAAAATCTGTCTTGATGTTTGTGCACCCTTGGAAAAAAGACAAAGAGGAAAGACAAATGTACCAGATTGTTTTATTTCCGTCTTAGTTTCTGTTTCATCATTAACCGGCTCACTAACTTGTGGTTTACTTGCAGAAACATCCATTGTCACAGAAGCCGCAGGGGAAGAAGACGTAGGCTTAGGTTGCGCAGCCGAAGGTGCAGTACTGGAGGTACCAGGTCTTGACGTAGACTGCTGGCCAAGGGCATAACCAGCAGTGGCATTGGAAGTTGTTTGGCCAGCCGGCGTGGGTGGTTGATAAGGAAACCCAGGGTAGGTACTGGGGCCTGATGCCGATGTTGGTGGGAATCCAAAAGGTGAGCCTGAAGGAAAGGCTGAGTTACTAAATTGATTATTTTGAGAGCCCATCTGACCCATCATACTCTTGAAAGCTTGTTGCATTGCATATTTCTGACAGAGATGATTTTACAGGATAATATCAGAAAATTTGAATGATGCAAATCATTCACAAAACACCAACGCCGAGGCTAAAGTGTCTCTATCTGGATGGGCATAGACCTATTGCCTTGAACAAGGGAAGTTCAAGGTTTCAATTTCCAAGCATGTAAACGAAGAGAAAATCACAAGGATAGTTAATAGTTCTAGACACCTTGAGCTAGATAAATATTGACAAATGCCACAGCGGGAAAAAAAATTACGCTTCTTGATGGCTAGCCTCCAAGAAATGGAGCCATAGTCGCAAAAACAAACAGGAAAAAGCTCGAGAAGTCTAAATATATTTACGTGTAGTAATGCATACAAAGGTAACCAGAATTGCAATAACATACCCCTACTAAGTACTAACTAAAACAAGAAGGCCTTTAACGAACTTATAACAAATGCAGAAGAGTGTCGTCGTAATCTACTTCCTGTTGCACGCCTAGCACAGCAACAAAAAGGATACAAATACTCATTCGGAGACCTTCTCATGGCTAGATTTCCATGAAGTTCATGACTAGAATATCATGAGACTTGTGACTAGATTATGATCAGACCAGTCTACAAAATTACATAATTATATCTTAAGCACAGTTTTACTTGGATCAATGGGTGTGTGTGTGGTGGGCATTTAGATGAAATGAGATTGCTCTCAGAATATATTACTATGAGAATGTCGCTCACATAACTTACCATTTATTTGTATTGAGCCGTTTGTAAGGAAAGGAACAGATACAAAAGGGGATTATAATTGCCGTTAGTAGGATGATAAGTTGAGTCGGGCGGAATTGAAAAGTAAGGAACAGAGGGATCCATTCTCTCTCCTATTAGGCAATCAACACTGGAAAGATACTCCCTCCATTCCAAAAGTTTGTTTACACTTTTCAAAATCCTCCTCACATATTTGAAAAGTGTAAACAACTTGATGGAATGGAGAATCCTGCCGTCCCTCTCTCACTTTCCGCCCCTTTCATCTCACTCCCCTCGCTTACCCACCTTCGAATATATCCAAGCAAACCCTAATTGATTAACTGAAGTCCACCTATTGTCGCTAACCTAAATAGCTACAAACAAGCATGAAAACTTTAACCTCACCACACTATATCATATAATTACACTTGAATATACAAATGGCTAATTCTTCACATGCATAAACAATACATTTCAACACAGTTTATATTTTCAAACCTTCCTATGACATTGATTATCATCAAACTCAACAAATTGTAAAACGCATTATCAACGAGATTACGTACCTTCAACCAGGAAGCCCCAAAGGAAAAGATTGCAGAGCATCCAACACCAACTCCAATCCAAAACAAAGGTGACCCACTAACACATTTATCACAAAGTTACAATCTTTCTCACAAATTCAACCAAATTACTCCAAATAAATAATACTCAATTGCAAAACACAAAATCTTATTTAAGAAGGGCATTATCCATCTTAAGCTTAAGACAGATGAAATACACACCAAATTAACCCAATTGTTGCCTAGAAAATATCAAAAGTTGTCATTATTACCACCATGTGGTAGTATTTGACCGGATAGTGTCCGTCTTAAGCGGGACTTACTGATTACAAAAACCACTCAAAATCATAAATTGTTATATAACCCAAATTACCTCAATCACAAATTATTAATAGAGTTTTTAACTATAACTTGATAAAGTGATATCTTATGATGAAAACCGACATATTTAAATAACACATTTACCACAAAATTACAAGCTTTCTCACAAACTCAACCAAATTACCTCAATTAAACAATACCCAATTACAAAAACCACCGAAAACATACAAAAACTGAAGGAATTCTATCCTAAAACAATTCCGACAATTACTAAATATAATACAGGATAAATATTTCCTAAAATTCCGCTTTCGCATCTATAATTTGATTAAAAAACTTACAACTGTGAAGGAGGAGGAACATAAGGTTGAGGATTAACACCAACAGAAGTAGTCTCTTGAGTAGTAGAAGTACTTGCAAATGAATCAACACCATTAACATTCTTAACACTATCATCATTAACATAATTATTTGAACCTTTTCTTCTTGAATTTTTGGTAGTAAATGCAGAAACAACAATCCTTGATCTGGGTTTTGAAACAAAGAGTGACCCATTTGAGTATTTAGGTAAAAGAGGTAAACCAAAGCATTGTTTTGTTGGAATTAATCTGGGATTAGGAGATGAGGTTAGTGTAAGTAATGGTTTTGCAGAAATTAGGGTTAAGTTTTCCATTTTATTTTTTTTGGGTTTTTGATTGGTTTTTTTTTTTTTAAGGTTGAAGATTTTGAAGAGTTTTTTTTTTAGTTTCCAATTGTTTAGGGGTTTTAGGATGGAGAAGTGAAGATGGTGAAAAGTGGAGTATCTTTTTGGTGAGAAAAGAGAGGTGTAAGAGAATCATTCGAGGAAGATGGAAGAGTTGCTTACTTTGGGGCATTTGTTTTGGGCTTGGGGTAAATTAGTGCTCCAATTAAACAGTCGGTCTCATTGAAAACGGGACATGTCCGTCTTTAATGAAGACGGGTTGAATCCTTTCTCGGAAGAAGACGAGTGAGAGAGGGGAACTAAATGGATTCACACTTGCCTTCCCAGTTCCCACTAGCCTCCTTATGAGAGGAGATCCGACTCGTTTTCATTAAAGACAGATATGTGCCGTCTTTAATGAGATTTTGTGCCAATTAAAATGGGTTGGCCAAGGAGTTACTCTTTAGATAGACCTGGTAAACTGGTCAATCGAGTCGGGGTCGGGTCGATTCAGTTCGGGTCTATCATTGATTTTAGGTTAACTCGGGTCGGGTCATTTAGGGTTTCGGGTTTGTTGGTCTGGTCTATTTCGGGTCGGATCATTTTTAGGTCAATAAATAAGAGAGAAAAAGTCATTTTAGGTCATTTCGGTTCAATTAGAGTTATGTTTTGTCGGGTCATTTTCAGGTTGAGGAGTTTCCGATCGGGTCATTTTTCGGTCGGGTCGGGTCAAATCAGGTTTCGGGTCACATTCGAGTGTTGCATTTCGGGTCTCGGGTCGGGAAAGACACGGGTTATAGGGTCAACTTGGTTCAGATATGGCTCACAATACGGTGAGCTACGGGAAGGACTTGAATCGTTTATTAGAATAAATATTTCGTAGCTCGTAGTGCTCCAGAAAGCTTGTTGTATGAAAATTTCAATTTTAAAAGTTTGTTATTACAATATGATGGTTTTATTTTATCCTAAATTACATAACATAACTACAAAAAGATTGGTTGAGGGATCGATTTGTCATATAATGGTATTTTTTGTTGTTTTTGGCCAGGAGATTAGTTGAGGAAATCATTTGCCCATGTTTTTATGCAGGTTGGATCTTGTGTGTGTGTGTTGCTCTTGTGATTCTAGAGTTCAATCACCACACGGTCTACGTATAATCCTGATCGAAACTCCAAAAAAGCGGCCACCAAATTAAAACTAGTACAATAAAATGGGTGAGCGTAGTATCTGAATTCATAGTGAGAGATCATACACGTAAAGAAGCAAGACAAGAACCAATCCTCATACCTAAGACTATTTGATTTCAAACCAACCTAATACCCTTTTAAGAGCAGACCATGGTTTCGGTAACAATATACAATTATAGTTTCGGTGCTACTTCTTAGTTCAGACTTCAAATCTAGACTCATGACAAAAGAAAACCCTAATTAGCTACAAAAGGGCCTACGTGTTTAACCGCGTACCATCCTCTATGACCTTATTCTTCACGGCCTCCATGACGAAAAACTAGAACAGACCGATAAATGGCAGCAACATGAAGGAAGCAGAGCAACAGTATGATTAAATCATCAATAAGACCAATTACTCCAAGTATGCCTGCAAATCAGAGTATATATGGGATTTATATGCTGCTTACTGATGCTTATGTAAAATTGCAAATGTGGGAATGTCGGGTTATATAGAATAACATATAACGTACCTTCTGGAATGATATCTATGGGGCTCAATAAGTATATGGCACTTAGAAACATCTGAAATTCAAAGTCACTCGGTTAATGATACCTTACAAGATGTCTATTAGGGAAAATTAAACTGGAAGTTCACTTAACTGCCAAATAAACACGGGCCTTGATCACGAGAGGAAGAGATCTCTGAGGATCCAGTAAATCGCGCACTAGCCTCCGAAGCAGAAAGGGAAGGTCACGTAGTCTCTGATAAATTAAAAATGAGAACCATTAATCCATTATAAACAAGTTTTTAGATTTCCTGAAGCTATCTAAAAAAAGGTAACCTAAATAGTCAGATTATACTAGGAATAACTCCTCCAAGACATGACACTCATATGTTTTTGTTTGTCAACCAAGACACACACATGCCACTATGCCAGACATATAGTCTTGTGTGAGACGGTCTTACTCTTACATATGCGACCAACCCAGATACGAAATTCGGGATTTAACTATGTGGTTAAGATGTTGGCATAATAAAACCGTCTCATTTAAGTTATTGTGTATGTTTGCTACATTAATAACCTCAAGTACAAAGCAACTATGAGACGATGACTCCTCTCTAAGTAAAACAACGACATTTGAGACAGGGTTTATGGAGCTATGATATTTTCTTTCAAAATCTTTCCTGTGTTGGAAGAAATTTAATGTCACTTGTAGGATGGAAAACGCATTCCTTAATTTTCACATTCCTACTCCTCATCGCAGATCGCTATAGACTGTATAAACATGAAAGAACGTTTCCAAGAAGGCAAGAATCAAGGGACAATGGGGATTTCAGTGGTACTAGACAAAGGTCGCTATACATTTCATCGCAGGTCGCTATACATTGTATGAACATGAAGCGATGTTTTTGCTCACTTATGAACGTTTAGGGACATTACCAAGAATCAAGGGACAAATGAGGATGTCAGTGGTACTAGACGAATGTTATTCCTAAATACCCCCATCTTCCATGTTATGCATCACTGTGAATTCTGTTACAGTACCAAAACTAGAATATTGTGTACCTGAATGAGTCCACCAGACTGTTCACCAAACATACGATTATATGTTTCCAATCGCCCTATTGTACTTCCGATCTCGGGGTTACCACGGTTCCTCATCGAAGCTTCAGTAGGTATCAGCAGATCAATAGGACGGCGACACAAAGGACATCTACATGGTCGTAGAGGTGATCCATGATCCCAGACTTGCAAAATACAGTTGCCTGAATTGTCACAAGGAGAGAATAATTAACAAAATAGATCTCGGTTCAATATCGCTTGAGTTATTAATCTATCGATTTTAAAAGACAAACATCCACCAGTAGAAGCTGACTTAAGTGGCCGAAATGACAAACTCTTAAACTAATCTAGTACTGCTCAACCAAATAGAGTGCATTCTTCTTTGCAGCTCCAACAATAATTTACACCGCTACAAAGCCGAGTTTTATTCAGTGAAGAAAAATCACTAAGCGAATCCTTGACGCCTAGTCTAGTAACACTTGAAGTAATATCTTCATCAATTCAACACCTAAAACAAGTTATTTGATAACTACTTTTACAGTTTTACACTAGTAAGGGCATGATTTTCCTTGCTGTGATTTAGATCCGTTTTACAGTCTTTGTGTAAAACCGCCTTACACAAGACCACTTGATCATACGCACAATTCACCACTTAATCAATGTCCCCTTAATCCTTGTTACATCATTAAAAAGCAACAATTTTTCGATGTCCTCCCAAAATCCCCATCAAAAAAACTGATTGCCTAGTTCATCTCCAATTACACCAATAACACGGGTTCAAATCCATGCACATTAGTTCAAATACATCATACAAAATTACCACAGTGCCTCAACTGTTCCCGCAAATTACGGGTATGTTACAAACACAAAGAGACTGTTTCCGAATAGCCCAAGATAGAACATGCAAAAATTACCCAAATCAAGAAATGGGTATTAGGTCAACACCATTGAATTAGTTTCCCAATTAATTCAAACTACTCCAATCAAAAATTACCCAAAACAAGAATTACCCACTTATTAATTATAAAGGTGAAAACTTTACAATACCCTTTTGAAGCTTATGCAATATAAATATCATGGAAACATAAAATCTTGCATAAAAATTTCAAATTAATTGAGCTTAATCAAAGAACTAAACAAAATAAATAGAGGGAAAGAAAGAAAAATACCACAAAACCAATGAGAACAATTAGCTTGGCAAGGGACATTGAAATTTCCATGGCAAATTGAACAACAATCATTTGATGGTGGACCGTCGTCTCTTTCCATTATGTTTTAATTATTATTTTTCTTCGCAAAAACAAGATCTAACTACTTTTGCTTCAATTTCTGTTAAATGTGAGTAATATAGTGTTTGTGTTCTTCTTCTACCTCTATATATTTCTTACATGATGTGGTTTTTTGGGATGTTTGTATTCTTGTGACATATCTATGGGTTAATATGTTTTCGTCTAATCTTCATTGTTATGAGTAAATGTTAAGTTATCGACTTTTATTGCTTGAATAAGGGGTCAATGCCTCAATGAACAAATTCTTGTTTAGGACACTTATATCTGTCATCGACTCATCCGGTCATATATCTGGAATGAATATGATAAAAGCAAAATGAATAAGAAAATGTGAAGGACTTGTTTCCATGTGGATGATATTAATCTGTTTTGATACTAAACAGAGACCTCTTAAAGAGAATATTTGAACGCTGGTCTTGTTTGTCGATTAAGTTTTTAACATTCCTATGTTAGTTGTTAAAATATTTAAAATTTCTTTTTGGATTAAATTCATTGTTTTAATTAGTTTAATTGGTTTGTTTGTCGATAAATTAAACTAGTGTACTAAAGTGTGTGGGATGGGATCATGGGAAGGAAATTTAAGATCACAAATACTATACTTGACACTTGTGTAAGCTTACACAAATTTATCGTAAAATTATTTGGTTCACCCAATAAAGGTATGTGATATGAGTTCAGAATGAGTCAAACTCATACCTAGTGTTTGTTTGACAAACTGTGGGTTTCATACCCCTACTTCAACCTACAAGGTATGAATTTCTCATCAAGGAAGGGTGGGTATGAGATTTATTCACATGGATATGAAATTAACCTGGATAGATGTTCAATCTCAAACAAGTTTTAAATTAAAACAAACACATGGTATGAGAAATCAAGTTCCAAACTCATATCACTCGGGTATGATTCCTGATTCCAAACGCATACCAACGCGCGAAACAAACACCCCCCTAATAGGGTTGTGTTTAAACCCGTTTTACAAGTATATTGTGTAAACTCGTCTTACACAAGATGGCCCAACACATTGACCGTGAATTTATTGGCCATTGAATGCTCACTGCCCCATTTGCTCTTTGTGTGAGGGTTTGACTATGAAATTCACTTGCTGTGAGGGTGTTGTTAGCCTGTTATTCATCGTCGACACATTACTAATAACCGTCGATAATTTTAATAAAGTTTCAACTTTTACCCTTGTATAATTCACTTAATTTGTCTCTGACCACTTTAGCTTTGAAATTAACAACATGTGTCGACAACGATTTTCATTATTAGCGTAATTAAAGCTAATTGATTAAATCTATTTGTCGTCGTTTCAAACAACTATCAAGGGGATCATAAAAGGTATCTAATCGACTTAAAATGAATCAACTCCTTTTTTTCAAAACAAGACTCGATGTGGATTTTACACCTCGAGACCTAGGTTTGGACGTGGGTCACTCGCACCTAGGTTTTGACGTGTATGATCCACGCCCATACCTAGGTTTGGACATGGAACATACGCACACGTCCAAATCTAGGTATGATAAGGGAAACTACAAATATTTGTTTTAGTCGGTTAGTTACTTTTTACAATTCTTTTTACGTCGATTAGTTTTACATTGTTTCACTTAGTAATTCGTTTTTTTATATTATAAAAATCGATGCGTCTTGCGTCGATTAGTTTAATGTTTGTCGATTAACTTGTTTGTTATTCGATATTAATTGTTAGATCTGATTTATCGATGAAATTGTTTGTTGATTGCTTGAATGAAATGTTTGGGTTGAGATAGGTATAATTGGAAGTTCATTAAAAATTGTCGACGGCTATTAGTAATATGTCGACATTTAATAACGATTGGAAAAAAAAAGCATAATAGGTTGAGTTAGGGCCAAGCGTTAGCCAACCCGAGCCTCCCTTACTACGGGCTGATTTAGCCGTTCAGGGCTTGGATCTTCAATTCGGTGATCCTTGTCTGGTCTATAGCCATGTCTAGCACTATAAGTCTCTAGCTCCACCTAGACTTGACAAAACTGACCCGACTAGAATAACTCGACCCGATAAGGCTAACCCAAGACCCGAAAAGTGTGACTCAAAAGACCCGACCTAACCCGATTGTGTCACGAGCCGACTTGAAGTGATCCGAAATAACCTAAAGATCGAAAATCACTTATTTTAAGCAAAATCCTAACTCAAAATGACCCATACGATCCACAAACCCAATCCAATAAAAATCCGACAATTATTATCCCGACCCGAATAACCCATTTGGGACATGTAGCTCCACCCCCAATCAAATGACCACTAGTGTAATTCTAAATTCCCCATCAAACACCAGGCTAAATCTTGCCGACTTATTCCTCCTCTCACAGTACTCTCAAGTCAAGTGTCAACTTCATCTTAGCATTACCGTTGATTTAGGAAGTTCCAGCTAAACAAAAAGTATCCATAAAACGACAAAATTACGATGTAAACTGTACAGACAAGATGACTACAGTCTTACTGTCTTTACAGTCCTCTTAAATCTGTCGTCCACATCTCCCACGTGCTCCCTTCTACAGTTCTACCCTTTCCTTCCTTATGGATATCCGTCTTATTCTTAAAACGAATCAAATGTCTTATAACATACATTTGATATGTGTTAAATATCATCTCACATGAATAGCTGGATAAAAATGGCAAATTTTTGTTTTTCATCGGCATTTTATTTTTGTCTTACGCACAAGTATCTTTCACTCACACGTATTAAAATTAAAACAAACATGGTTGTTGTCTTAACTCAGAATTTGCATCCCTTAATCACAAATTCTCTTTTAACACGGATACTATCCGTCCAATTTAAGTTTAAACGGCTCAAATATATACCAAATCACTTATTTATTGCCTAGAATATATCAAAAATTTGACTTATTATTATCATTCGATAATATTTGATTCATTTTAAACTTTAGACGAAAACTCGAAAAGTACTCGTCTTAAAAAAGACTTACGGTTAGTTTATATATAGTCACTTTGGATTCCATCATCTTCTTCTCTTCCTCTCCTCACCTCACCTAAATCATGTCCGAACAAACTCCACCTCCCGCTACCGAACCTACCCCTACTCCCGAACCCACCCAACACCAATCCCCACCTCCCGAACCTACCAACCCACCAAACCACCCCCCTACCGAACCCACCGACCCAACCCCTCCCACCGAACCGGAACCTACTATCCCACCCAATGATTCTCCCACCGAACCTACCAACTCAACACCACCCGAACCAACCCCATCCGAACCTATCACCGAACCACCAGCAAAAGAAAAGCGAACCTTCATACAACCAGCAGTATCCTTCAAAGTAGAAAGCAACCTCTTAATCGATCTCACGGACCACCAACGCAAATCCCTAACCGAACTCAAAACCCTAATCTCCACCACCACCTTCCCTTCCGCCGCCACCACCTCAACCACCACCGCCGCCACACCATCAATATGGGGAATACCATTATCCGAAGACGAGCGAACAGACACAATCCTACTTAAATTCCTGAGAGCACGTGACTTCAAACCAACAGAAGCGATCTCAATGCTAAAATCCACCTTAACCTGGCGAACCAGCTTCGATATTGAATCACTCCTACAAGACGACTTAGGTGACGACCTTGACAAAGTCGTGTTCATGCATGGACACGACAGGGAAGGCCACCCGGTTTGTTATAATGTGTATGGAGAGTTTCAGAGTAAAGAATTGTATGTTAAGACGTTTTCGAGCGAAGAGAAACGAGGAAGGTTTTTAAAATGGAGGATTCGGTTTTTGGAGAAAAGTATTAGGGAACTTGATTTTATGCCTTGTGGTGTTAATACTATTTTTCAGGTTAATGATTTGAAGAATGCTCCTGGTCCGGGGAAAAGAGAGTTGAGGATTGCTACTAGGCAAGCACTCGCTTTGCTTCAGGATAATTATCCCGAGTTTGTTGCTAAGCAGGTTCGGGGTTTAATTCGTGCCGCAAGTGTTAATTTGTTATTCAATAGATTTATTTCTATGAATTTATTGCTAGTTTTGAAGTTTTTGCAATTAGTTTAGCAATTTTTAGCTCTCTTTCTCCTGGACCTGGATAATCTAATTATCCCGAGTGTGTTGCTAAGCAGGTTTGGGTTTTATTTCGTGGCGCAAGTGTTAATTTGCTATTTAAATTTATTTGTATGAATTTATTGTTAGTTTTGAAGTTTTTGCAATTAGTTTAGCAATTTTTAGCTCTCTTTCTCTTGGACCGGGATAATTAGATTATCCCGAGTTTGTTGCTAAACAAAGCTTTTAATTCGCGGCGCAGGTGTTAATTTGTTATTTAGATATATCCGTATGAGTTTATTGCTATTTTTGAATTTTTGCAATTAGTTTCATGTCCCAATAATTTGTTTACTTTTTTTCATTGTTCGTGAGAGCTATTTTAATCGAAGTTAAATAAATGTTTCCATTAATCTTTAAAGGCAAAGATTCATTACTCTTTGGTTTCGGATTATGATGGAATAGCGCAAAATGACTTACTAAAGTGTGTGTGCTTCTTTCTATTGTTAAGTACCAGTCATAAGATGTAGTTTTTGACGCTATTTTTCACTTGGGTCATTCGGAAGCTAACACAAGGGTAAGACTGCATACATCCGACCCCTCTTTCCTAGCAATTTGTGGGAGCCATTGAGGCACTTGGGTAATGTTGTTGTTGTGATTTTAGCTTTAAAATGTTGTTACGAAGAATTCTATGTATGTTTAATGTGTGTATTTTTGGGAAAGTAAAAGTTTCTGAGAGATTGTTTTATGCTATGTTATTAGGTGTTTATCAATGTGCCGTGGTATTATGTGGCTTTCTACACCATGATGAGCCCGTTCATGACCCAGCGGACCAAGAGCAAGTTTGTATTCGCTAGTCCGTCAAAAACTGCTGAAACCCTTTTCAAGTCTGTTCAAAACTCTACTACCCTTTCTTATTCAAATCAATTATTTCGTTGGTAATAACAAAGTTCATATCTTGGGTGTATCAGGTATATATCTCCGGAGCAAGTTCCAATTCAGTATGGTGGCTTGAGTGTTGACTATTGTGACTGCAATCCAGAATTCACTGTCGACGATACGGCAACTATAATCAATATAAAACCCACAACTAAGCAATTTGTTGAAATCATATGTTCTGAGGTAAGTTCAGAGATTTGCATAATCCAGCTAAATCAGCAGTCGCCTGCATATTCATTCAGCTGCTATCAATTTCTTTGAAAGTTTCTGATTAATTTATTTATCGACAGTTTGGCAACTTCTAATGAGATGTTTTTGATATTATAGACATGTGTTATCGTGTGGGAGCTTCGAGTCGTAGGGTGGGAAGTGACATACAGTGCCGAATTTTCCCCCAACGCCGAAAGTGGTTACACTGTGATAATCCAAAAGGCAACCAAAATGGCGGCTAATGACGATCCTGTAATATCAACAAGTTTTAAGGTCAGTGAATTGGGTAAGATAATACTCACAGTTGACAACCCGACTTTCAAGAGAAAGAGGCTTATCTACAGGTACAAGGTACTTCCTTTGTCTGATTGATAAGAACCGAAATATCCCTCTTCGCTACCAGCTTCATTTGGAGTGCAAGTTGTTCCTTACAAAAGTTTAATTGGATCCTTGTGTTCTGCTTGGGGATCATGTGGATGAGTGGGTCCATTGGGAGGTACCGGTATAGGGTGTTTGTCGAGTGTAAAGAACGGGTATGTTTGTTGAACATGGCCAGAATACGCCTTGTATACATTATATGTTTTTGATGGATATATTTGTTCCCTTTTGAATGTTCATTTGAATCGTTTTTCAGCAATTTGAAACTTTTTTGCGTGTACGCTGCATTTGTCACTATGGTTTTGTTATGCCATGTCGATGAGTTGATCCATTAGAAATATTTCGTTACATGTCATTTGGAGACAAATGCATCCTCTTCTTGTTTTTAGCGGAAGGATCGGACACCACACCAGCATATACAGGAGTCTTGAAGCCACGAGTATGGTTATTAAGGTGAGAGAACTTTTTTCTTCTTTTTCGTCTTACTATTTTGTTTATTATTTTTCATTATTTTTATTAGTCATCGACAGTTTCAAATGCCGATATTTCCAAGTATTACGCCAAGGTCCCCTGCAAGTGGCTATATCATTGTATGTCGTCGTCCTTTCCTTGACAATTTTGCTTAATTTATTTGTTTTTTGAGATAAAACTAGCAAGTCATCTACTCATCTGTCATTCAGATCTTAAATAAGTTTGTGTTTGAGTATGGTATGCCGACACTATCTAACGACTAACCATGTCGTTACAAAATATTCCGCTCTTACGAAATAAGATACCACAGTCCAATGATTATCAGTCTATTATAAAGTAAATAAAGAGGATTAGTGGATGGTAGTGATGCTTTTGTAGTTTTGTTAGGGTATTATTACTTGTAGGGCACCTATATTATATGCCTAATATTCTTGCTTAAAGTTGATCTAAATGATTAGAGGCTGATGCAAGGCAATTAGTGGCTGTGCATTCTCTTGTCACTCTTATCGTCCGATCGTGGCTTATTGGCTACTACTAATAATGAAGGGGAAAGAGGGATGATTTTGTCGCGCTTTAACAAAATTTTAGGACGGGATTAGACTAGGAGGAAGTGGGGATTTGGGGACGTTTTGGGGGTATAATGAAGTCGATTTTGAGCATGAAACTCGTCCAGCCTAAAATTTTGAAGCTCGGATTTGGTTGGAGAGTATGATGTTTCGCGTGCTTGATTTAGAGATCTTTATTTTATTTTTCTAAATTTATCAAGTACTGAGTAACACAATAAATTTCTACATAAAACCCATTAAGTTTCTTCAATTAAAGTCTTACAGTGCTGACTTTCCTCCAACATAGTTTGAGGGCTTGTAGTGTACCCTCGTCTCATTTACAACCCAACGTCGTTATGTTGTTAAATTCGATGCAAAGCGACGCCATTACACCAGAGCTTTGCTCTTGTTGTAGATGTACGACCTTGAAAAATACATGAAAAGCAGCAGTCCTAGAGTACTTGTACCTGCAAGCAACCAATAGAAGTAATCGAGATGCCCTTGATTCAAATTATTTGAGAACCAACTTTGTCGACCATCTTTACTAGTCGCTTCGTCAATGACTGAAACAAGAGCGCCACTTAAAATACCTCCAATGCCAAAGATACCCATATAAAGACCCAATCCAACACTCCGGAGCTCGTCCGGGACCTGGTCGTAGAAAAATTCTTGCAAACCGATCATTGAAAACGCATCAGTAATCCCGAATAAGGCGCATTGTGGAAGCAACCACGCAACACTCATCGGGAGTTTTGCTTTTGGTGAATCGACCAACCCGTGCTCTGTAGCGGTCTTAAGCCTCTTCATCTCCACAAGAGCGGAGACCACCATAGAGACAACGGCGATGAACATCCCGGTTCCTATTCTTTGGAGCATTGTTATTCCTGCAGGTTGTCCGGTTGAGGCTCGAGCTAAAGGCACAATGAGTCGATCATATATAGGAACAAATGCGACTATGCAAATGGGGATAAATCCTGTCAACGCGGCTGGTGGTATTTCGAATCTTGATCCGATTGATCGGTCCAATGTCACACCTTGCTTGATGAAGAAAGTTTGTGGTTGCGAGAGAAGCATTGCAAACAGTAAAGTTGCTGCCCATATCGGAAATAGCCTTAGTATTGCCTTTGCTTCCTCTACCTCTTTCTCGCTGCACGCTCTTCCTGCCCCGGGAGTCAAAGGTTCAATCAAAGCTTTGTCAAGGAACCTGATGCATTCAAGACAGCAACTGATTATCTAGATCCTATTGTTAGGGTGGTCCACTACACCCTGCCTAGGTTTGTCTCGGGTTTGGATACGGTTAATGTGGCTTCGGACGTAGTTATGGTGAAAAGATGGGTCAAAAATAGGATTAGAGTCATTTTATATCCTTTAAACTCATATTTAATATTTTTAGTACGGGTTAGGTCAAGTTTGCCTTTAATTTTGCCTAAACTTACGAGTTCAGGCCACGGGTTAAGTTTTACATGATCATGATACTTAACAGGGGTTAGATCCTTACTTGTACCTGTACTTCTGCGATTTGTTAGAGTGCTCAGGATGTTGCAAGCGCCAATTTCTTGTGGCCACCATGATCACCTTTCCGATCCTTCTAAACGGACTTTGGCCTTCGCGCTTTGTACTGAAGCGATAAGTATATGTACCAGCCATAAACACGACAAGGGAAATGACCAAGAGAGCGCAGGAAATGCCAAAGCCGAGACCCCAACCAATATTGTCTTGGGTGTAGCTCAGGACTACTGTGCCGGTTATAGTACCTATACATGACCCAAAATACCACCAGTTAAAGAAGGAACTTTTGGCTTTACGTTCCTCGGGATCTTCTCCGTCAAATTGATTTGCCCCGAAAGCTTGAACGCAAGGCTTGTGCCCGCCTTGTCCGATTGCCACCATATAGAGGGCGATGAAGAATAGTGTTGACTGCAACTCGATTGAACGGCCGAGAGAAGGCACCATTGCTGTTAGAGTTAGCAAGCCAAGCCCCTGATTTTTTTGCAACCACAAGTTTTCGAAATGCAATCAGTATACTAGTGACTAACATAGTAAGTCACATAAGAGTAGTCGACTAGTTGTTATTGTTATTACTAAATGGAGTACGGAGTATATAATAAAGGACGTTCTTATTCGATTCTGTGTGCATAGCGTGAAGAAGAAGAAGAAGAAGAAGAAGAAGAAGAAGAAGAATGAATGAATGAATGAAACGAACCAAGATGTAGACGATGGAAGAAAGGATGACGGTGTAATATTGGCCGAGAAAAGAATCAGCCATAAGAGCCCCAAAGATAGGAAGCAACATGGAAATCCCATTCCATGTACTAACATTTGTAGCAGCGGCAGCCGTCGACTGTCCTAACTTCCCAGTCAAGAATTGTATTAAATTTGCTGCTATTCCAAAATATGCAAGTCTCTCCGCCATTTCCACCCCTATATATGCACCCAACATGTTTAATACGTCACGAGTAAGTCTCTTGAAAGACGGTGATCAGTGAATTAACGTTAGAAAGCGTAAGATGTTAACGAGCATTTTATGTTCAGTCGACGGTCTTTACATGATCACTAATGAGATTACGCACTAGTCATTTTAAAATAAAAGTTACCTATGATGAAAGCAGAGGATCTCCATTTGCCGTGCTTTGATCGGAGTGCAGGGCGGCGCTTGTAGTCAACGCAGCCGGAGACTGCGGGATCTTTTAGTTCCATTCGTGAATGGAGGAAGCTCACTTGAAGCAAAATCAATCAGTCAAACAATGCTTAATTTAATAGTACCTGAAAACACAATTTATGTCGTAAGTCGTAACCTATAAATTGACGGTTAAAAATAGAATATACAATTAACAAGGTTCGATTCTAGTGTCATGAAATTAACAAGGTTCGATTCTAGTGACATGAAATTAACAAGGTTTACGGTTAAAAAAGGCACATACAAAAGACCGAATTAAAAACTTGTATGCAAAGCTAATAAGGTTTGAAATTAGTGGCATGAAACTAACGAGGTTAGATTCTAGTGACATGAATTTAATAATGTTTGATTTTTTAATTTCCACCGAAAATAGATAATAATTGATGGAAAAAAAGTCGACAAGCTTAAGAATTAAGGCTAATAATATAAATTAAAATGATGAACCCCCCTCCATAAAAAATAAATGATCATAATAAAGACGAAAGTAAAAACTTATATGCGAAGATAGTAATTAAATCGAAAAATCTAGGAGATGAATAACTAAATCGAAAAATCTAGGAGATGAATAATTAAATCATACTCCGTATACTTTTACATATGGCATAAATCAACTATAAATTAATACGCAGTAAAATTTCACGAGCAAATAATTATAACCATTAACATGGACAAATTAAGACCATTTATACAAACATTTTCACTATGTAAACTACTTTATTGTTACGTGACGATTACTTTTTAACAGACAAAATAAATAAATAATAATTTAATTTGTAGAGCCATGAAAAAAATATTTACCTCTTCCCTTCGTATGACTTTTCTTTGGCTCATAAGAAATAAATTCAGATTCAATTTGATATAAATGATGAACTCCATATACTTTAAAAGGAATAAATTTCCACCAACTTATTTTTTATCTCAAAAATGGAATTAAAATATGGTTGAATCAAGGATCGATACTGATTACAGGAATTCTAAGAAAGGTAAAAAGCCATTTGATTTTTAGTGAGATTATTACGTTCAAAATTAGTACAAAATCATTTATTACTACAAAAATAGTTTTACTCGAATAAGATTTAGTGGGATTTAGTTTTTTAATGCACTATTATTCCTTTCCTTTCAAAATAGAGAAATTTACGTGTATTATAGTGTGATGTATTTTACTACACGTCTTAAACATGACTTTTTTTAGGCGGTTCAGTGAACGTGAATTGTAATATCAAATACAACAATTAAAGTGATTTAATGATGGCACATCTCACAATTTTTTGCTGACTAATAACAACGGAAAAGAATGCTATTTCAAAACAGTTGCTCTCACTTGTAACAGATATACCCGTCATAAATGAAAATTTGTGATTTTAAAAACTTCAAATTTATAGCATTACATTTTTTATATTCTAATAGTTTTCATAAATAGTGACCTTAAAATTAAGTTGATTAATGTGAGATCATTTCATATCTTTTTTTTCCTAGAGAGATAATTTCATAACGAAAAGTAAAAGAATTCACAAATGCATGAAAGTGTTCTTCTAAATTAAAAAATTACATACCAACATAAAATTATATCATTATTGCAAAATGATTATCGATTGGGGGTGATAATGAACGTGAGCCAAGAATTGCTAAACTCGAACCCAAGACGTATTGTTGCACTTGCGTATAAGTGTAGCTAGAGTAGGTGTACTTCCAAGATTGTTAATTTGATCTTGGTTTTATGGTGCTCTACTACAGAGCGCAACTAAGCACATGTCGATCAGGCAAGACTGGACGAGTTTTTTTGGGAAAACATATACGTTATATATTTTTTTTTCAAAAGTTAACTACGATTAGAAATATAAGATTGATGTTTCGACCCTATGTAGAATTTAAACCTAGCTTTATCTATCATTGGTCTATTGGTCCGTTGTCCTCTTTTGTGTTTCATACTTTCATTTAATATTGCTTGTGCTGATTTTTTTTTTGGGCAACGGAACAAGAAGGATTTTGCAAACCACTAATTGCCCTTTTAGCTAATCTATGAGCAATTTTATTGAGATTACGGGGAATAAAACTGAAACTAAGACAATGAAAAAGTGTGCTCATGCACTTGATCGTACTCAGTATACCCCGTATCTGATGATGCACTTCCTCACAACCCTGTATTTGGTAGAGAAGCGAGAGACAGTCGGAGTAAATATGGACGTGGTAGATGTTGGAGCCAGTGTCCTCCACAGTTAGTGCAATAACATAAATAAATCTCTGTAGGTTCACAGGGTATACTTTGTATTGTAATCAGTTGATTAACGTTTATCAATAACGGTTGGCTTGCTAGATAAGTTTGACGTTATTGTCATGCAGATGGCGGTAATCAACTGGTCCCTAAAAGTCACACCTAAAGGATGTGATTGAGAGATGTGATTATTTGAGAAAAATAATCATATTGATGCCTTATTAAATGACTAAAAGGTCAGTCAGTGTTTTTGACTAAAAAGTTAGTCAATGTTATGATGATATAATTATTTAATACTGATTAAATAATGTTAGCTAAGACGAATTTGTAATTAAATATAAAATTTTATATTTAATTGTAGTATATAATGTGAGCTTAAACGAATTAAAATGTTAATTCGTAATTAAACATAAACCGTTATATTTAATTAGCAGGATTATAAATATACCGATATTTATAATTAAAGTATATATTATACGATTGTCATAATAATTGTTATATTAATATATCTACTGCAAAATGTTGTAAAGGACCTTATTAATGTATGACAACATATTAGACAAATATAATATGTATAACATTATATTAAATGGAAGCTAATATAACCGAAAAAGAGTCCAGATACACTCTAAGTATTTCGGTCAAAAGAGGTAACTAAATAAGAGAAAAATAATCCCTTATTTTTCCTTAGTTGTGCCGTGAAAACAAAAGAGGGAAAAAAAATTCTAACCTAATTTCTATTCTCTCAACTTGTGCCTCCATCTCACACAAAAAACACAAAATAATAAAAAGTTAACTGTAACTTTTAATTCTTTTTCTAGCAATTACAAGGGCATATCTCAATCAGTCTTGGGTGTTACGATTATGAGGATATCTGTGTTGATATCTGTTCTTAGGCCGAATTTTGCTAGGACCAAAGGTTAAATTCGCTTTCTCTATATTTTATATCGTTTTCGTATTAATGACTTGCAATTCATATTATATAATTTTGTTATAATCCTAAATTTTAAGGGGATGTAAACAGTTATTTCCCACAAGTGGTATCAGAGCATTTGGTTACAAAATTATATTATATGTTTTTCATTTTTATGAAATATAAATTTGAGAAAAAAATTTGATATTACCGAAAAAAAAAAAAAATAGTCACGGCTGGTTTTTTTTTTGTTGTAGCCGTGTGTGTGTTTTTTTTAGGGTTTTGTTTTTCCATTGTTGATTTATTGATATTGTTATTTTAAAAGGTTAAAATTCAATATAATAAATTTGTACTTGTTTTAATTTGATAAGGATTAAATTAAAATAAGATGGAATTGTTTTGTTTTTGTTGTTGCTATTGTTTTCGGTCTCATTGTTTTAAATTGATATTTTTTGTATAATGATTCAATTTTAATGATGTTCAAAGCGATTGTGATTAAATGAATATATGGATAATCGATTTAATCGTGATTTAGATGTTCATTTTAAAAGGTTAAATTGAATAATCTAGTTTGAATCAATATTTAATAACGATTAGATATTGAATTTTGTATCGATCTAGCAATATAGGCAACACCGGAAAAAAAAAATTTTCAGTACTGCTGCCCGTGTTACTGTGCTGCTACTGTTGAAAAAAAAAAAAAAAAAATTCCTGTTTTTTTTTGCTGTTTACAGCAGTTTTTTTTGTATTTATTTTACTGTTTTTCGGTTTTTGGTTTAAACCGTTAGAAAGAAAGATTAAAAAAAAAAAAAAAAAAATTTACTGGTACTGTTCACGGTGAACAGTGATCCGTAAGAAAAAAAAATTTTGTTTGTTTTTTTTTTTTGACATTATAAAGATAATGTTTGTTTGTTTGTTATTGTGAAAAGGTTCACAATAATGATACCCGTTTATTTTAAAAAGGTTTAAAATAAAAATGGATTATGGATGATTAAAATTGTTGTGCGCAATTAAGGAATTGTCACATAATTTTGATCAGTTTGAATGGTGGTTTGGATAATTAATCAACATAATTAATGAATTATGTTTTGTAATATTAATTTATATAGTTGATGCATTTTTTTTGTTGAATGAATGAATGAATGGTTTATTTTACGTATTTTTGCAATTGGTTGAAAAATGTAATACCTAGTGTGGCTTTAGTTAATCATGTTTTCGTAATGATGAAAACATGGGTTGGTTGTAATTTTGAGATCTCGAATCTCCTTTTATTTTTCTTTTAATTATGTTTTGGAATTAGAATGTAAATAGGTTTATTTTTGTAATTTTTAAATGTAATTTAAGAAGACTAAAGATGGAGATCGGATTGCTCACTCCCGCTGCATGGACCAAGATAAAACAAAGTCAAGCTTCTCGGGTCCATTAGGATGGATTCCAAACTTGTATTTACTGTTCATTTTGGTAGATAGGCCACACTAGGACCGTTGTAATAGTTTACGTATTTTTTCCGTTCTTTTGTTTTTCATTCACATGTTAAATAACTGCATCATATTCCGCCTAAACCAAACCACCTAAAATGCATGAAAAATGTTTCATATAGTTTTGATTTTTCTTCATAGACATACAGATGTCACTCGTTCATAGGGTCATCACCTTCGTCTAAATCATTCACGAAATGCTAGAATTTGTTCACTTAAAATGAATTAAATTTAAGATGATGGGATCTTCCTCTAAAATGAAAATTGAGATTAGTCTTTATAGGAAAAACTTCTATGAACCCCTTCTTCGTCGGAAGTCATAATATGACCCCTTCTACGTTGGGTAAGTAGTGAGTGTTGACCTATTTTATCTCAACATTATAGTACTAGTAATATCTCGGGATTATAATGGACTATAAGATAGAATTTACAGAAATTTATCGACCGAGAATTCTAAAGGTAGAATTAGCCAAAAGGTTGGCTTATCAATTTACAGAAATTGAGTCTTGGGATCATTTATATAATTTTTGAGGGAGGTCAATTGTATAAATGCTTGAGTCATCGCATTAAACAGTTTTTGCATTAAGACTTAATTTTAAAACGATGAAACTTATCATAATTTTTTCTTCTTTTCACATTTTCTTGAATACGTTATATACAGATATAACTGCTTAAAATAACAATGGCTGGACGTACAGACGACCCAATGCCAAGTGCTACACTCGCTCGCGAGTCCTGGCTAAAGATCTTTATGGACAACATGAATCAGTCCACGCGACTGAAGAATGATGGGTCAAACTTTGCGGACTGGGAGGCGGCATTACGGAATGCTGCCATTGCTGACGGAAAGCTCAAGTACTTGACTGAGCCACTACCTACTAACCCAGGCCCCAATGCAGGAGCCAATGAATCATTTGCTTATAGTGATTTCGTAATGGAGGCGGGTGCGATAAAGAACGTACTCATCTTTTCAATGGAATCCAATTTGCAGAGGCGATTCATAGCCCAGGGTGCAAACAAGATTTTCACCACTCTCTCTAACGAGTTCTCGAAAGCTCTGAGGATCGTTAGCTATGAGTATACCTGTCGCTTCTTTGAAGCGAAACTCCAGAAGGGCCAAGCGGTTATCCCACACATTCTTGCTATGATCGAGAATGTCGAGAAGCTGGAGGCTCTTGGTTGTAAAATCGATGAGAAGATCATTATTGATCGTGTGCTCCATTCACTTCATGATGGTTTTGCCCTTTTCAGGGCAAATTACTATATGAATGATATGAAGAAAAGTCATCATCAGCTCCACTCACTTCTCGTACAGACCGAGAGTGATCTGAAATTGAGTGGGAGCGTGAAACAGGACGTTCTCATGATTAACAACAAGGGTAGGGGTAAGGGCAAGGCTCAAGCTGACCTAGCTGTAGGGAAGCAAAAGTTCAAAAAGCCAGGAAAGGTCAAGAATGGGCCTGGTGAGACTAGCGGTAGCTCACAAGGCAAGACAAAGAGCAAAGATAACGTGGAGTGCCACCATTGCCACAAGACTGGGCATTGGAGGCGGAACTGCCCCGTGTATGCTGAAGACGTAAAATCAGGCCGCGTCACTCCTGTTGGTACGTCATTTTTTATTCATATGATTGAGATTAACCATGCAAGTTTCGGAACTTGGGTACTAGATACTGGTTGTGGTTCTCATCTGTGTAATCATTTGCAGGGCCTAAGAAGCATCACAACTCTCGTAAAGGGTGATGTTGACCTGCGGGTGGGGAATGGAGCTAGAGTTGCTGCCGTCTCAGTGGGAACATATGTAATCCAACTCCCTAGTGGTTTTGAGTTATTGCTGAATAATTGTTACTATGTACCCAGTTTGTCAAAAAACATTATTTCAGTTTCCGTACTTGATAAGGACGGATTTTCGTTTGTAATAAAGGATAATAGCTGTATTTTCTCTTTGAACGATATGATTTATGGTAAAGCTGTTTCCATAAATGGAATATATGTTTTAGATCAAACCACAGAGATAATGCATGTGAGTAATAAGAAAGCAAAGGTTGGTGACAAAGATCAAACCTATCTATGGCAGTGCCGTATGGGACACATAAATGAAAAACGCGTGAAAAAGCTCATTGATAATGGGACTATCTCCCCATTTTGACTAGATCTTTTGCTAAGCGGGTGAATCATTCCTCATAGGCAAAATGACTCGAATTTCCTTCAAGTGTTGGCTGCGCGTGCTGCCTCTTAGGACTCATACATACTATGTTGTGTGACCTATGTCATCAACGCTAGAGATGGCTATAGATTTTTAATCACTTTCACGGCGCTATGATAGATATGTTATTCTACTTATGAGCATAAAAGTGAGTCCTTTGACAAGTTTCAAGAATCAGATATAATGGTTGAAAACCAGCTGGATAAAAGATTAAAGCACTACGTTCAATCGTGTGCGAATATCCTTTCGAAGGAGTTTGAATCGACCCTTGAAAGACTTGGTGTAGTACTACAGTTAACTCCACCGGAACACCACAATTGAATGGTGTGTCCGAACGGAGAAATCGAACATTGTCTTGATATGGTGCGATCATGATATCACACGGTGTGCCTGATCATTATGGGATATTGCTCTATTGTCAGCTTCTCTATACTTAACTCGCAGTCCGTCAATCTGTAGACAAGAACTCCATATGAATTATGGTAAGGGAACCTGTCCCTACTTGTCCTTCTCGGGGTTGGTCTGCGAGGCTTATGTCCAAATGGAGTCCTGACGATAAGCTTCGGCCCACGATCGGCTCAAGACATACTTTATTTGTTATCCAAAAGGAATGTTTGGTCATTACTTTTATTCGCCTACCGAACAACGTGTTTTTGTTGCGGCTAGTGCGAAGTTTCTAGAGAAAGAATTTCTCGAGAACAAGACGAGTGATAGAACCTTCGATCTGTCGGAGGTTCAAGAACCAACAACCGAGCTACCAATGGAGGAAACTGTTCCCTCATCATCGGCTGCGGTAAATATTCCTGAGAAACCCAGGAGGTCGGGTAGAGTCTCCATTCCTCCAGACAGATACATTGGTATGGTCGAGGAGAATGGGAGAGATGACGTTTTACTCCTAGAGAGTAACGAACCCGCTACCTATAAAGGTGCCATGACCTGTTCCGACTCTAAGTTATGGCTTGAAGCCATGCAATCCGAGATGGACTCTATGTATGAGAATGATGTATGGGATCTGGTTGACTTACCTGATAAGGTTCGGCCTCTTCAGTGCAAATGGCTTTATAAAATAAAGCATTCTGTAGAAGAACAACCAGATACATACAAGGCACGACTAGTGGCAAAGGGTTTCACTCAGTAAGGATTGCACTTGATAAATTTTGCACCCGTAGTCATGCTGCTTTCCATTCGGATAATCTTAGCGATTGCCGCTTTTCATGACTATGAAATTTGGCAGATGGACGTGAAAACCGCCTTCTTAAACGGTTATTTGGAGGAGGAGTTGTACATGGTACAACCCGAAGGTTTCATTGAACCTAAAAATCCTAAGAAAGTGTGCAAGCTTAAGCGTTCCATTTATGGACTTAAGCAAGCTTCTCGGAGTTGGAATCATCGTTTCGACCAAGTCATAAAAGAGAATGGATTATACGTCGATCGGTCGAGAACCCCATGCTATATATCAATCGGAGTGGGACGCAAGATTTTCTTCCTAAATATTGTATGTTATGACATACTCTTGATTTGGGGAATGACATACTCTTTTACTTCGTAAGAAGTTTGGTTTACAGAATCATTTCCAGATGTAACGATCTGGGTGAACCCTCACAAAGAATTTTGGGGATCCGTATCTACAGAGATAGATCACGACGGATGTTATCCCTCAGTCAGGAGTCTTATATAGATAAGATTCTTGAGAGGTTCAGCATGACCAACTCCAAGAAGGGGACCCTTCCAATGGTCTCTGGGATGCATTTGAGTAAAGCTCAGGCACCAAAGACATCGGAAGAGGTCGAGCGCATGAGTCGGATTCCTTATGCATCAGCTATACGATCGATCATGTATGCCATGATATGCACACGTCCAGACGTGGCATATGCATTGAGTATGACAAGTCGTTACCAAGGCAATCCAGGTGAAACACACTGGATAGCTGTTAAGAATATCCTTAAGTACCTACGGAGGACTAAGGATTGGGTATTGACTTATGAAGAAGACATTGAGCTATGCGCAATCGGTTACGCAGATGCTAGCTTCCAAATAGATCGATATGACTCGAAATCTCAGTCTGGATTCGTCTTTACTCTTAATGGCGCTGCGGTCAGTTGGAAAAGTTCCAAACAGAGTGTTATAGCAGATTCTACAACTGAGTCCGAGTACTATGCCGCTTCAGAAGCTGCAAAGGAAGCTATATGGATGCGTCATTTCTTACAAGGACTAACCGTAGTTCCTGTTTGGATGACCCGATCAATCCATCTATTGTGATAATATTGTGCATCTCCATCCAGGCAAGGAGCCTAAGTCCATCAACAGTCTAAGGCATGTACAACGTAAGGCTCACATGATCCGAGATTACGTGGAGCAAAGGGAGATAGTGATAGACAATATTGCTACGGATGATAACGTTGCAGATCCTCTCACTAAACCGTTAAGATATGATAAGCATGAATGGCACGTTATTTCCATGGGAATTAAGCGTGTTCCTGAGTTGTATTAGTTGTTTTGTATGGATTAGACACCTATATCTTTTTCATAAAACTATTAATGAAATCATCGTTTTTGTTTTATATTTTGTTTTTCATGTGGGTTGTACTGACAACATTGAACACCACAAAGTGAACTGAATTATATTATATTTGTTTTGGGTCCGTAATTGCCTACATGAGCTGATAACTCTGGCAATTATTTTGTGACGTCGATTGATGGTGGGTTCAACGAGCCATAAGTCAAACTGTTGACTGATCGATCACAGATGCCAGTTATAATGATTCTGCGCAGGACATTTCGTGACGACGTTATGGAGTCCTAAATGTTTCGGAACATTAGGTGCCGGGTCGTGGATAGGACATCCATACTGTTCCTAGAGTCGATTCTTTTGACTATCGACTGTCTCTTGAGATAAAGGCAGTTTTTGGGTGACTTTGGTTTCTTTCTCATGGTCGATCGTAACAGGATGCTAAGTAGATTTTCACTGGGTCATTTCATACTGCGCTTGTATCTGCAAGTTTCGAGTTGAAGAAAATATCCCACCTTTAATTAGGATTGATATTTTCTCAAGGGGCCACTTCGAGGAGCTGTAACTGAAATGCATATGGTCCCATGCCAATGAAGATTCGTTTATCAGTAAGTTACTCTCTAGTCGGGGAAACCACTCTTGATACTGATCACTTGTAAACTACGACCTTTGTGAATACGGACTTTGCAAATTGGTTTACATTGAGTGGGAGAAATTTATTATGGATATGAGAATCGGTTATCGCACATACACTTGTACGGACAAGTGGGAGATTGTTGGAGCCAGTGTCCTCCACATTTAGTGCAATAACATAAATAAATCTCTGTAGGTTCACAGGGTATACTTTGTATTGTAATCAGTTGATTAACGTTTATCGATAACGGTTGGCTTGCTAGATAAGTTTGACGTTATTGTCATACAGATGGCGGTGATCAACTGATCCCTAAAAGTCACACCTAAAGGATGTGTTTGAGAGATGTGATTATTTGAGAAAATAATCATATTGATGCCTTATTAAATGACTAAAAGGTTAGTCGGTGTTTTTGACTAAAAGGTTAGTCAATGTGATGATGATATAATTATTTAATAACGATTAAATAATGTTAGCTAAGACGAATTAACTGTAATTCGTAATTAAATATAAAATGTTATATTTAGTTGTAGTATATAATGTGAGCTTAAACGAATTAAAATTTTAATTCGTAATTAAACATAAACCGTTATATTTAATTAGCAGGATTATAGATATACCGATATTTATAATTAAAGTATATATTATACGATTGTCATAATAATTGTTATGTTAATATATCCACTGCAAAATGTTGTAATGGACCTTATTATTGTATGACAACATATTAGACAAATATAATATGTATAACATTATATTAAATGGAAGCTAATATAACCGAAAAAGAGTCCAGATACACTCTAAGTATTTCGGTCAAAAGAGGTAACTAAATAAGAGAAAAATAATCCCTTATTTTTCCTTAGTTGTGCCGTGAAAACAAAGGAGGAAAAAAAAATTCTAACCTAATTTCTATTCTCTCAACTTGTGCCTCCATCTCACACAAAACACAAAATAATAAAAAGTTAACTGTAACTTTTAATTCTTTTTCTAGCAATTACAAGGGCATATCTCAATCAGTCTTGGGTGTTACGATTAGGAGGATAGCTGTGTTGATATCTGTTCTTAGGCCGAATTTTGCTAGGACCAAAGGTTAAATTCGCTTTCTCTATATTTTATATCGTTTTCGTATTAATGACTTGCAATTCATATTATATAATTTTGTTATAATCCTAAATTTTAAGGGGATGTAAACAGTTATTTCCCACAGTAGAGTCCTCTCTCACTCGACCAATTCATTACTTCATTTATTCCCGTTGCTTTTGCCTGTATCGCGTCTTCAGCCCAAAGCGTGCTGCTTCCTTCGTAGAAGATCTGTCTCGCGCCCCCATATGCGACCCAACCGCTTGACGCCTTCAGGTCCCTCTTCCAGCACCTATAAAATCAAAAGCAAATGAGTTTTTAATATCGGTTATGGGATTTTCCCCTTGAGACTCCCTTTGAGCCAGACCCTCGTATCTCTGCTTCTTCATAGCATCTACTTCAAGTGCTGTAGATGTCGCCTCTTTTTGCATGATTAACTTACTAAACAGTTCACTAATCACTAATAGATGCAATGTACTTTTTGCAATGTGTAAGCATTCACGTAAAGGACCCTTAAGCTTATAAGTTTGGGACACCTTTGCTTTATCTCTACAGCAACCCAAGTCAAATTAGAAATTTACCCACCAACCCAAGTCTAATTTTTAACTTCATTAGACTCACTTCATATATAAATCGAAAGAAAATAATACGGAGTACTTTTTTTTGCCAACGGTAAAATTAGTAACTTACACAGTATAAATCCGATTTTCAAAGTCGAATCTTACTATTACATAATTCAAAAACGAACATGAACTAAAAACTTGCGAGTCAAACAAAGTCGGCTTCTTAAAGGGGCGAATAGACTAGCATTTCTTAATTAACTGTACACTGGAAAAAAAATACTAGTGTTCGTATAACGGCATGATTGTCTATGCAACAATATACGACTCTAAATCTAAAATTCCAAAATATTGACATCGTATATTTACACATACTGACTTATAATGAGTTTAATTAAGGTGTGTGTGCATGACTGCATTCATATATCCAAGTAAAAAGGTAATAAAGGTCGTTTGAGTTAATATTAACCCATATCCTTTTAGTTAACATTAATCTGTGTCATTTCACAAATACAAAATCTCATCTAAAAACCATATTATGCTTGAGTTAAGACAACACATTTCCACATATATATTTATAACTACTAGGGAGTACATTATATACGGAGTATATCGTAAACCTTTGACGATATTAGACAAGACAATCTTAGCACCTCTCTAGTGAAGTATATTACGTAAAAATAGTTGATTTCGGTTGTAAACATTAGACTAACCAATCAAAATAATATTTTAATGTGTTCAAATGCATATTATAATGTTGTGTGTTGCAAGATGTAGGTCCATTATACAAAGCATTAATTACAATAAGAGACTTGGCAAAACTAACCCGACTCAACTCGTACTCGATCCACACTTGAATAACAGACCTAAAATTGGCCGCAATCTAAATTGAAACAACCCCATTTGTCCTGATTCGAGTGTTTATTGGCACATATAAACGGTTATACATTTATCCCTAAATAACTTGATAACAAGTACTGTAACAATACACCAAATGGACTAGAACCCAAATTCTCACAAACCTGAAATAACTCGACTTGTACTTAGAAAGAATAAAAGTTAGCCCAAGTAGTACTCTACAAAGAATAAAAGTTCGTTCAGATGATATTTAGTCATTTAGGCTATATTCTTTCCGGCTTACTTCAGCTTGCCTCTATCTAACTCAGTTTCAGTTTTGCTTATTCACAAAATTAAGTCTAACTTCAACTTCATTCACTTCAACTTATCTATTCAATTTAGATCACCCCCATTTAATTCAGTTCTGCTCGTTTCAGCCAAAAAAAATAAAACCTTACCCAAACCATGCAACTTGTGAATCGTGATCTCGCATTTGGGTTCAATTATCCGCGACATAATAAACTCATTTTGTTGAAAAAAAAAAAAAAATTCACATTCCAAAATATAAACTAAAACCATCATCATCAATGTCCCCCATCTTCCTCCTCCTCCTCATACAACTAACAAGTAACAACAACGTACATACTTAAATTTACCGTCGCATGACATATAATGATATAAAATACTTACTTACACATTTAACCAAATTTACCTCACGTCTTTTTTCTTTCATTATATACACTTCTTACTTTCTCAGATCCAATAGTTTAGCTGTAACAAATTCACTATCTTCTTACAACAATGGCAGTCAGATCAATCTCTACATTCATAATCTTCATCTTCCTTCTCATTTCTTCACCTTCGTTTGCTTCTGAGTCTGATCATAAGGTCATTGCTTTTTAATTACTGAATTTTTGATTAGTTTGTTATGTTTTTTTGCTCAGATCTTTTGATTTTGTTGGGTTTTTGTATTATGATTTGTGTTTGCTGAATTGATAGGAATTGAGAATGTGGACAAAGTTAGTATTTTTTAGGTTGCGTACATTCGACCCCCTTACCTCGTAATTTGCGGAACCCATTGAAGCATTTGATGGGAATTGTGAATGTGGTCAAAGTTAGTATTTTTTAGGCTGCGTACATTCTACCCCCTAACTCGCAATTTGCAGGACCCATTGAATCATTTGATGGGAATTGAGAATGCGGTCAAAGTTAGTATTTTTTTTAGGCGGCATATATTTGACCCCCTTACCTCGTAATTTGCGGGACCCATTGAAGCATTTGATGGGAATTGAGAATGTGGTTAAAGACTTAAAGTAAGTATTTTTAGGCTGCGTACATTTGACCCCCCTACCTCGCAATTTGTGGGAACCATTGATGCACTCGGGTGATGTTATTGTTATTGTTGGTTGTGTTTGTGGGACTGGAGATGTGCATTTATCTCATTTTGTTGCAAAGCATTGAAAAATCAGTTCTTTTGGTATTTTGTTGTTGTTAGCTGCTAAAAAGCTTGGATTTTGGGTCTTATATTGCCAGCATTGTGTACGATTTCATGGTTATACTCCTTCCGTCTCATTCATTTGGCTACCTTTGATTAGAATGAACCTCACAAGGAATTAAAAGGTAAAGAAATGATTGGGACAGCCACAGGGCGTATTGTTCATTTTGAAATAGGTTAGTGACTCTTGTATTTATACAACGGTCTCATACACGACTAAGGTTTTCTTGCGGGTTTGAGTGGATTTTATCAAGGAGTCAGTGAAATTGCGTGGTTACCACTTACCCGGGTGATGGCAAAATATTCCCGATACTGTGTGTAATAGCAAGACAGTCGTTTTTTTTCTAAATTTGTTGTTCCCTACTGCATTCAGGCGCAAAACATTGGTCATCATAATTTTGGGTTGCCGGACCGTAGTTTTACTGTCGGCATTTAGACAGTTTCAAGCTTTATTAGTCATGGACTCATGGCTTTATCCATCATAAACTTAGGTCGAAAACCGAGTCTTATTTAAGATTGCTTTTTGATCTAATGTATACTTACCTTTGGGAGAAGAAGTGAGCTTTGAATTGAGTGATTATAAGTATCCTATTATGACTGGGCTTGCTCTTGTTAGAGAAGTACGAGTAGAAAATAGAAGATGGTAGCATAGATATGAGCGTGGAAGCGTCCTTGATGTATGTTTAGGACAAAAGGCTGTTTGAGCGAAGTATCTACTAAAACTTGTGTTAATTAAATTTAAGCGTCTTGAAAATTTAATTATCCAAAATGTCGTTATCTGGCGAAAGTTATAGTAACGAATGAAATTTCTTGTTTATGCATGCATGCGAAAATTGTTTGTTTGGTAACTGTGCTTTATTGAACGAATAAGCAAACTCTGGAACTAAACTGAAGTTCTGCTTTCTAATAATAGTATGAAGCCAGTGAATATGTGACTCTTTGGGTGAACAAGGTCGGCCCTTACAACAATCCACAAGAAACTTACAACTACTACAGCCTTCCGTTTTGTCATCCCTCTGGGAATCCCGGACATAGGTGGGGTGGACTGGGTGAGGTTCTTGGTGGCAATGAACTTATCGACAGCCAAATTGATATCAAGTTTGGAAGTAAGTATGGCTGCTTTTTAACTGATGGATACCCATTTTTTGTATTTTTATGTATTTGTGTGTATATTTTCTATATTCATAATTTACCATTTCTTTTGGCAGAAAATACTGAAAAATCTACCATATGTGAACTTGAGCTTGATATAGCTAAAGCCAAACAGTTCAAAGATGCTATTGAAAATTCCTACTGGTTTGAGTTTTTTATCGGTATATTCTTCATCCACGATTTG
>JAIUZE010019623.1:0-22679 GCA_022085475.1 Heliosperma pusillum
GAATTGTCGACCCACGTTGGGTATTAACATCTTCGGGCTACTCGAGGAGTAGTAACTGGAAATGCGTGGCCACGCTCGGAAGGGATCTCTGGTAGATTTTCCGGTCAGACAGTTACTCTCCCAGATTGAGAAAACCACTCTATTTATAATTTTCAATCGCAAGTGCGACCTGTAAGACACCTTGCGAAGAGTGGGAGGATGTGACACAAAAGAGACAAGAGAATCGGTAGCACATAACTTGTCGAGACAAGTGGGAGATATTGTTGGAGTAGGAGTCCTCCGCAATAGTGTTACTACATGCACAACTTGTATCGGACAAGTGGGAGATTGTTGGAGTAAGTGTCCTCCACAATAGTGCATTTATATAATAAATCTCATTTGAAATATACGTAGCATGATTAGTATATTTTGATACTCCACGTCAGTTGATTAACGTAAATCGGTAACGCTCGGCTGACTTAAAGTTTGAAGTTGATTATCGTATGCCCAAGGTCGGTGAATTTCAACTGACCCCTTTCGGTCACACCTAAAGGATGAGACCCAAACAGTAAACTAATTATTTGTATATGATACAGTTTAATTAGTTATTTACCTATATATTTGATATATGTTTGGTTACGAGAGTTATTTATTAGAAAATGAGTTAGGAACTCATACAGGTTAAGTTTATTAGTCAATTATACGATAAATGACTGAATAAATTTTACGTCTTTTTTTAATATAATTAAATAAGATTTAATTTAGTAATTAATCGCTAATTCACTAAATTAGTTGAGGTTGTGCATATATTTTGAGGTAGAGGTAATTAGGTATATATTTACAAGTAGTTGTAAAATAAATTAACTGGGCATTGTGGGATCCATTATATATTGATATAATGGTAAAATATTACTTAAAATGTTAAGTACATATTATTCATTTATTTGTATCATATAATTGTTAGATGATCAAATTAACACTTAATTATACAAGATAATTAAGCATATGATTAATAAGTATTTGTGGGACAAATATCAAAAATCAAAATGGTCCATTGTGGACTCATGTGCACCGTTTTGTGTAGACAAAATCACTAGTGATTTTCTCTACCAATTCCACACTCCACCATATGATTATGACATGTATGACACATGTTCATTATCATTATACAATCTTATACACTACCATTATGCATGTGAATAAAATAAGAAGAAAATCACCCATTTTGGGTCTTGAGTGTGCCGGCCTAAGTGCCATAAAATGGGCATTTGTTGTTCATTTTCACACAATTCATTCTTATGCTTATTTTCTTCTTCTTTCTAAAACCTCCAACATCTCTCTAAACTCACATGCAAACTAATATTCATGTCTTATTACTAGTGTAGTAATACAATAATATTAGTAGTATTAATTCTTACTTATTATCTAGTTAATAATAAGCTAAGATTATTTGGGTTTAATTAATCTTGGGTGCAACAAGAAGTATACCTTCTACTTTGGAGGTTTTTTTATGGAGGATCATCCATTAATTTCATGCTCAAGAACAATAAGAAGGAGTTCTTATTGTGCCCATATTGAACCGAAAATACCCAATGTAAGGATGTTTTGGTCTTATCTTTTCTTTTATGCTTTTATATTTGCATGCATGATAACTAGATCATAAATCATTAAGTTAATGTAATTTAATAAACTAATTATAAGAGTCTAATTAGAGGTCTAGGACTTTCATGTGGTATCAGAGCTCAATTGTTACATGCATGTCGATTTTAAGCATTAAAATCAAGTTATACGATAACTTGGGTAAAATTGAAAATTTGTGTTCAAAATTGGTTTGCACGAAAATTTTGATTTGCATGCATACCTACTGACCTCAAAAAGGTTGTGGTCAAATTTGGTGATTTTAGGGATTAATTTGTTATTTATTTTGATTTATGACCTTTAAATCATGTTAATATGCAATATATATGTTAAAAGTTAACTAAAAAAATTTGCATGTTGATTATGGCCATGAAATTTTTATATGCTCTCACATGTACGTTGTACATACTGTATATAAAATTTCATGACTTTTAATTACGTTTTGCATGATTATTGATTTTTATGAGATAAAAGTCAATAAAGTGAGATTAGTATGTTCATAAAAATGAAACGTCCTTTTTTGGTCTTTAAAATTTTTGGTACATTTTTTAATGTTATTTATATAATCTTGGTGAAATTTTATAATTTGTTTCACTAGTTTACTATATTTAATGATTTTTATTTCATAAAACCGTTGAATACAAAGTTATTTGTTCATAAAATTAATTCAAATTTTTCTGGTTTTTAGAGTTCCTGTAAATGTTCCAGAATGTACAAAATTTTTGGTTTCAATTTTTTATGATTTTTATATTTTATTTTGGGTTAATTTCATAAATGTTATGATTAAACCTCTATATTTAGCAAATACGATCAATTCGAACTAATTAAATACAAACAAAGTTAGTGGGGACTAATTTTGAGTTCTAAATCAGTTTAGATAATTAGTTTGAGCCTAAATATGATTTAAGTGTTGATTAGTGATTTTTAATGGTTAAAAATCGATAAAATCCATAAAACCGAGCTAGAATGAGCATGATAAGTATTAAGGGCGATTTTGGCATGATTTTTATAGCATTTTATTTATGTTGTTATTGTTGAATGAATGAATGTCATTTATTTAATTTTTAATGCAAGTTGTACCTAGTATGGCCTAGATTATTTTAATCGGTAATACCCGTGATGTAAGGGAATACCGATTCGGTTGTAATTTTATTTGCGATCTCGTATCGCCGTTTGTAATAATTTCATTTCATTTTCTAGATCAAATGTATAATAGGAATTTTATTTGTATCTTTTGTAATTAATTATTATGAAGACGGAGATTCCCGAAGTCGGTGTTCCAAAAGACGGTGCCTTTTTGAAGTATGTTCCATGAAGAGGCAAGGGGCCAAGGAGTTGGTTTCCGATTTTGTAATCATCTAGTTAATTAGATTAGCTAGGTGGCCATACTAGGATTTATTATTTGCTTGTTTTATGTTTTTTTTTCGTTCATGCCAAAATCGCCAACATGCATTTTTATTTCTCGATTGTCAATTCAAAGTTATTCAAAATTCACCGACTTAGTTCGCTTATAGGGAATTAATAACTAAATTGACAAGACCTCTCACATAAATTTAAAAAATTGAGATTTAGCTTTACCAATTGAAGCACCTATGAACCCCGTGTTCATTAGGGCTACCACGCTCGTGGGTCCCTTTTTACCTCGGGTAAGTAGGGTGATGCGATCACAAGCCAAAATTGGATTGGAATCAACGAGATAAGCGTTATCTTGGGACTAGGAGATGGATTTAGTTGAAATCCGTCAACCAAGAGTTCTAAGTGTAGAATTAGTCAAGTATTGACTTACCAATTTTAGATAAAGGTAGCATGCGATGACTATTTTTGTCTAAAGATGGGTCTTGGAATCACTTATATAATTTCGTGAGGGGTCATTATATGAGTGACTTGTTTAAAATTATTTTACAAGTAAATTATATTTAAGCAATGAATGTTTATTTTCCGTTGATATTTATTTTATACGCGCAAATGACAAATATTTTATCCTTCTACGAACTTGTAAATCCGTTCAATCGTGGAAAGGAGTTTCCATTATTTTATACGGTAGCATTTTGATTGTGATCTCCGTTTAAACCACCGTAGCTAATGACAAAATGAATTTTTCTTTTGATCCTCATATTCACCATTTCAAATATCTCTTATGAAGAGTATATGAATAAGTCACACTTAGTCAAAAACGTTTTGATTTTGTTTTAGTGACGTTTTCTTATTACAACGGTGCATCAATCTTTTTGCTCCAACGAAAATATTCATAATTTTTTTTGGTATGTCGTCATAATGCTTATTATCGAGGCTTACCTCAAAAGAGGCCAAATCAGTTGGGACGACTAGGTTAATCGATTTATTTAAAATCGTGAATAACCAAGTACCGTAGTCATTTCATGAAAGGTTTATCCTTTTTGAAGGTAAAACCATGAATAAAATGAAGAAAAGTCTTCATTATATTTCTAATCTATTGGTCTAAATAGAGATTCATGAAAGTGAGTGGGAGCTCTAGGAAAAATGTTTTATTCTTGATTGTTAAGAATATGACGAGGTTCAAGAGTAGGTTGGCACGATGTTGGCACAAGGCGAAGGAAAATGCAAGGCTATTTTGAATAGTAAAGTCAAAACCCAAGCAAGGTGTCAAACCCAACTTTTGATGATTCTATTTTACAGTGTAAGACACTTGAAAAGAATTTGCCCCATGTTTTCTAACGAGTTAGAAATTGGGTGTACTATTTTCACCCATAATATCTATATGATCGACATTTATTTTGCTAAAATGCAAGTTTTGGGTATTAGATACCCATTATGGTTTTCATCAATGTATTCAATGCATATAATAATGATTCGTGCGACGACTAACCATGATTAAATGTCGAGCTACAAGGGAAATATAACTATTGTAGTTTTATTTCTATAGAGACATATAAAAGTTATAATGTAATCAATCTAGTTTTGGATTTAGAGGTATACTTTAATAAAAGTTATTATGTACACGACCTCTAAATAAAGAATATAGTATCCACTTTAGTGTGCGACACAAGTGTTTTACTTTTGTGAATAGAACAAGCGTTGTTTCCTTTTTATACCTATACTTGGTCAATGGTTATACCATGCCAATCAAAGGTAATTATATTCTTGACCTAAAATTAAAAATTCCTTGTCATATAGATTGAAAAAGGCTCAAACTTGGTGACCCAAATCTAATCTTAATTCTGGATTGTGTAGCACGTCTAAAACATTTGATTTTGAATCTTATGGTGTGTGCGAATCTTGTATTCAAGGCAAGATGATTCGTGCCCTTTTTATTGAAAAGGAAATCAAACTAGTGAGTTATTGGCCATATTACATAAGAATATGTGTGGTCCAATAATAATCACAACCAGAGATGGTTATGACTATTTCACTTTATTTACCGACGATTTAAGTAGATATTATATTTGATTTTACTTAATGAGGTGCTATAAGAATCTTTGAAAAGTTCAAAGAGCTTCAATAAGAAGTAGTTAGCCACCAAGAGTATTAGATCAAGGACTTACGACCAAATCGTAATAGAAATATCTAAGTATTGACTTTGACTTTCACCAAAAGTATTGTGAAATGGTTTCACGAGTTAACTTCTCTAACACACATTATAAGATAAAGTGTTGCTGAATAGAGAAACAGAACCTTATACGATATGATTTTGTATTTGTCAAGTCAAACTGAGCCACTTGACTAACCTTAGGCTTTTATTATTTTGTCTGCTATTTCTTTTCCCACCATATTAAAACACATTTAAAATAGTCTGATTTCATTCCATATACGATATGGATTGGTAGCGTACCTAATTTGTAAGTTATCCGTACGAAACAAGTGCTCAATAATCCTACATTGACCACGAGAACAAAGCTTTTCTGGCTCGTGATGCTGTCTTTCAATAAAAAATACAATTTTTTCTTGATAAGACAGATTGGGAGAAAATGTTTCAAGAGCCACAAGCTAAACATATGGTCCGGAAACGGTTTCCTCATTTTACTCATTGCTTGTTCAGTAGTTGTTTCTTCGGAACCTAAGAGGTCAGGTGGGATTTTAATCTACTTTACTGAGATGAATTCTAATCTGTGACTTATAAGAGACTGTTTCTAGTCCCAACTTCTTGTTATGGCTTAGAGTAATGCGATTCGTAATGGACTCCATGCGTGATGGTCAGGTATGTGACCTGGTAAATTTTACTTGAAGAAGTACGACCTCTTCAATGTAAATTGATTTTTAAGATCGAAATTTGCATGGATGAACATTAAAATGTTTTCAAAGATAAATGGGTAGGCAAAGAGTTTTGCACCAACCTTAATTCTTCGATCCATTAAAATATACTTAGCGATTACAGCATATCATAAGAGTATGATGTAAATTGGACCTCAAGAACCACCTTCTTGAATACGATTCTAGAAGAGGTAGTATATTTTATATTCACTTGTGGGTTCGTAGATCCTAACTATCCTAAGTTAATTTGCAAGCTTAAGAGGATGTCTTAAGTAAGCACTAAAGAGTTGGAATTAGTGTGTCAATCATGTCATAAAATATTTCTCGATATCTCGAGGAATTATGTTTATACATGAAGTTTAGTGGGAGTAATATGGTTTTCATCAGTCTTATATGTGGAGACATATTGATCATTTTAAATGATGGAAGATTTTGGAGAAGTAGAATACATCTTTTAAATATCTGGATTTGTGGAGATAAATCTAAAAGGATATTAGCGTTGAGTCAAAATTCTTATATTGATAAGATCTTTGACTAGTTTAAGGAAGTTGAACACATTATTATTGATTCCTTTTGCTTCCGCTGCGGGATCAATTATATACGCTGTGATGTATACTCAATCCGACATTTCGCATGCTTTGAGCATGACAAGTCGTTTGCAATCAAATCCAAGTGAGAGTCACTTGATAGCCATAAAGAACATCCTTAATTGCTTGTGAAGGACTAAAGATATGTTCCATGTGTTTGGAGTTTACAGTGAGTTGTGTGTAAGGGGTTACACAGACTTCAGTTTCCAAACTGATCAAAATAATTTGAAATCACGAACTGGCTATGTTTTTATAGAAGATTTATATGTTGGAAGAGTTCCAAGCAGAAAAGACTATTGGAAAGGTTCCAAGTAGGAGTGACATTTTCAAATATAAATGTCATGTATCCGCTGGAAATGTTCCAGGCAGTTTATCATTGTGGATTTCACAGCGGAAATGGAGTACATTGCATCATATGATGAAGCATATGAAAGTAGCTTGGATTCGACAGTATTGGAGAGACTAGAAAGTAGTTCCTATAGTTGTATATCATATCCCATGATACTGATAAAATAGTGGGAGCTACCTTTAGGCCAAGAGTCCTAAGTCTAGATTCAAACCTAGACATGTACTCATAAAGTTTTATGTAATATAGAGATTACGTAGACAAAGAGAAATAGCAATCAGAACGATGGGAAAGATGCATGTATTGCTAATCCATTAGTCATGCTTTTTGCAGGTTGAACATGATAGTCATGACATTTCAATATGGATTGAAATATGTACCTGAATTGCTAGAGATTATGAGATATGAAATTATTGATAGCGTATCAATTTTTCCAAATATTTGATAATCGCATTCATTGTTAGAGTTTCATTAAAAACTCCTTTATTTAGTTTGACTAAATTTTAATACTTTGTTTATCCGAATTGGTTGAAAGAACGGTTGAACCCAATTCAAGTGAACATGATGAACTTAGTGTTTTGTCCCTAGTCACTCATTTGAGGTGACGTCTCGAAGTGACTAGATTGTAAGTCGATCGATGGTTGGCTCAGCACCATGGGGTCATGGAGATGACTGGTCGTTTACATAGGCAGAATGTGGAGACACTCTGTCGGGCAGTGACCATAATAGAGTCCTTTATCAAAATTGTTGAAGCCTGGTCGTGGCGGGGATTTCTATTTTATTCCTATGAGTCAATTCTTTAGACTGGCGACCATTTACCTCAGTCGGTGTAGTTTCCGATTGACTTTGGTTTTTTTCCTAGGTCGTGCCGTGAAAGGAGGCCGATGGACATCTTCTGGGTCATGGTGATCTGCATCATACAGTGTAAGATGGGTCAACAGGAATTGTCGACCCACGTTGGGTATTAACATCTTCGGGCTACTCGAGGAGTAGTAACTGGAAATGCGTGGCCACGCTCGGAAGGGATCTCTGGTAGATTTTCCGGTCAGACAGTTACTCTCCCAGATTGAGAAAACCACTCTATTTATAATTTTCAATCGCAAGTGCGACCTGTAAGACACCTTGCGAAGAGTGGGAGGATGTGACACAAAAGAGACAAGAGAATCGGTAGCACATAACTTGTCGAGACAAGTGGGAGATATTGTTGGAGTAGGAGTCCTCCGCAATAGTGTTACTACATGCACAACTTGTATCGGACAAGTGGGAGATTGTTGGAGTAAGTGTCCTCCACAATAGTGCATTTATATAATAAATCTCATTTGAAATATACGTGGCATGATTAGTATATTTTGATACTCCACGTCAGTTGATTAACGTAAATCGGTAACGCTCGGCTGACTAGAGTTTGAAGTTATTGTCGTATGCGGCGGTGATCAACTGATCCCTTTAGGTCACACCTATAGGATGAGACCCAAATATAAAACTAATTATCTGTATACGATACAGTTTAATTAGGGCATTATATATATTTGATATGTACGTTTAGTTTCGAGAGTTATTATTGGAAATTGAGTTAGGAACTCATTCCACTTAAGTTTCTTAGTCAATTATACGAAACTGACTGAATAAATTTACGTCTTATTTTAATACGATTAAATAAGATTTAATTTAGTGATTAATCGTTAATTCATTAAATTAGTTGAGGTAATGCATATATTTTGAGGTAGAGGTAATTAGTTAATTATATTTATAAGGAGTTGTAAAATAAATTAACTGGGCAATTGTTAAGTACATAATTAGTGATCCATTATATATTGATATAATGGTAAAATATCACTTAAAAGTTAAGTACATATTGTTTATTAATTTGTGTCATAAATCATTAAGTTAATGTAATTTAATGAACTAATTAGAAGAGTCTAATTAGAGGTCTAGGACTTTCAATAGGTGCCATTTAGGTGGCATACCATTCAAATAAGATCCGGACACATCAACATTGTCTTCGACCGACCTTTCTCAAGAAACCCTAAGCGAGTATCAGTTATCAAATTAAAATCCCCCGCACAAAAAGGGCTCGACTCACAACCAACATGATGAACTATACAAGACTCGACATTGGACCTAGACCCAGAGAGTGAGCAATTCGGCTCACTCATTTTGGGTCAGACGCGGCTATAGACAATTTTTCGAACCTAAACATGGCTAGAACTCGACATGGATCCTAGGAAAGAGCTAAATCGACTCTTTAGTGATGGGCCCTAAACATAACACCGTTACTTGTGTCTTGAACTCAACATGGACATAGACTCGGTGTGAAAAAACCCGTGTTTGAACCAAACATGGTTCTTGGGCTAGTGACAAAACGTCCAGGTGATCTACTTAAAATGTTTTTTTGGTGGACTGACTCGGACCAACTAGTTAACATTCATGACTCAGACCCAATTATCGACTTGGGTGACTCACTTGACATGTGGTCTAACCAAACAAGGTTGGACTAACACACCTAACAAGACTAACTTGACCCAACTGACTCAAACTCGATTCTAGGTTTGGGTTAGGTTCGGGAAATGGTTTATCTGACATGTGAGAATGAAGAGGATCGAATTAAAATAACTAAAACGAGCATTGAAACGGGCAGCATGCCGGCTTAAAATAGCTTGATTTTGGGTTAAATAAATTATAATCCTAATTCGGCGGCACTTCAACTTAGAACGAGTTCTTTTCTCAAAAGAGGCATTTTGCAAAACGAAGTTCGGGATTATTCTAATCCTAATTCGACGACATTTCAGCTTGAAAAATGGATCTTTTTTCAAAAGATGCAAATCGAGAAAACTAGGATTATTCTAATCCTAATTTGACAGCATTTCACTTTGAAAATGGATCTTTTTTCAAAAGAGTAAATCGAGAAAACAAATCGGATTATTCTAATCCTAATTTGACAGCATTTCCGCTTGGAAAATAGGTCTTTTTTCAAAAGATGTAAATCGGAATAACTAGGATAATTCTAATCCTAATTTGACAACATTTCAGCTTAAAACGGGTCTTATTTCGAAAGAGGTAAATCGAAAATAACTCGGGCTTTTTCTAATCCTAAATGGGTAGCATTTCAGCTTAAAACAGGTTATTTTTTCAAAAGAGGTAATTGAAATTTTTTTGGGACTATTCTAATCCTGTTTGGCCAGCATTTCAGCTTGAAAATGGTTCTTTTTTCAAAAGAGGTAAATCGGATTATTCTAAATTTCTAATCCTAATCGGACAAAATTTCAGCATAAAACGGGTTCTTTTTTCAAAAGAGGTAATTCGAAAGAATTTTGGGATTATTCTAATCCTAATTGGGCAGCATTTCAGCTTGAAAATGGTTCTTTTTTTCAAAATAGGTAAATCGGGAAAAAAAATCGGATTATTTTAATCCTAATTGGGTAGCATTTCACCTTAAAGCGGGTTATTTTTTCAAAAGAGGTAATTCGGAATAAAAAATTGGGATTATTCTAATCCTAATTGAGCTTTTTTCGAAAATATGGGTGGGTAGTGACTCAAATTTTCGAGACGTGGATTGAAGTTTTGAAAATGGGACGAGTTGAAAAAATGATTTTGAAAATAGGACAAGGGATTCACATAGCATGTACTCATTCGCATTTTAGGGATGCAATGCATGAGCTAGACTCTTCTAAGCCTTGGTCGGTCTTCTAGAAAAGGTACATGCACAGTTAAGTCTTTGAAGGACTTTATGTTTTGGTATCTCAGGGGGTTTCCATAAACAGGTCTAAAATTGTCCACGAACTTTTCCACAAGAGTAGCTTCATCTGGACGTTCAACCAGTTGTGTGCTAGTGTTTCTCCACCTACATAGGAAGTCGGTGAAACCTTATTTCTAATTTTGGGTAAGAACCTCTAGAGTATGCATATTGACTTGAATCTCAGCATTGTCTGCGTACTGCTTGGCGAACTCAATTGCGGCATCATCCCAGGTTGCAGTTTTCTTATATTCCATAGAATAGAACCATTGCTTAGGAATGGTGTCGAGAGATGAAGGAAAGATCCTTAGGAATATCTCGGGTTTGATACCTTTGATAGACATATAATCTTTGAAGCCCCGAATGTGATTCAAAAGGTTCTCATGCCCCTTGAACTTTGGGGTGTCAGTCATGTTGAAGTTGGTTGGCAATTGAGTACTTACAGCTTCATATTTGCGGTTATTTTCCCTGTAGATGTCATCTCCCTTGAGGTACATTAATTGTTCCTCCAGGTATTGGAGTCGCTTTTTAGCTTCAGTAAGAACTGGTGGGGGATCGACTTCTGGTTGTCCCTGAAAGGGTGGAAGGTTATCATGCATAGTAGCATCAGGACTGTATGCAGAAGAAAGCCTAGTTTCTACAGCAACAATTTGGCATCTTGAAAACTGAGGCAAGAGACCGACGACGAATCAAAACACGATCGACCATTCTAGCACACTTAATCAAAAGGACTCGACCCGTGAAGTGGGACTGTGCCACCGTGCTAAGTGAGTTTTGAAAATGACAAGATTTAAAATGTTTGTCTTAAGCAATTGTAGTGTGGTTGTAGGAGTGCCGACTCGAAGTGGAGAAAAGACGATTTTGACTGGACATTTGGGCAGAGTTTCGACTCATTTTGCGCCACTTTAGGCCACCTTTGAAAATGCTTTCCAATTTTGAAAAGGATTTATTTTTTTATTTTTGAAAATTTCGTCATGGTTTTATTTACAAAATGGTGATCATGTATAGGTTATACGCATTTATACATGCATTATAACGGTATGTTGAGTGCATTTAAATTGGTTTTGGCTGAAACGGTGGGTTGCCATACCAAGCAATCTAACCCGGGTCTGTGGAGAGGTTCTCGCCAAACATGAGTAAGGTCGGTTCCTAGTCCATTTCCTCGAGTAGTGAAAGCTCTCGATACAGACATGAGTATGTACCGCGGTATGGTTGACGTCAATAGCTATCCATCCTTAGGCCCAGATAAGAATTTGGACCGTCCAGACGGGACGATTGGTTGTTTTGGGTTGGCTTGGTCCTAGGAAGGCCGAATAAAACGACCTAAGAAGGTCGAGTAATGAAAATCGACAACTGTCTCGTACAAACTATTCTCTAACCTTGTTCACGTTTCACCCTGGGTAACACGTATGTGTATAGTCCCCAGCAGAGTCGCCAAACTGTGGTACACGGGGGACCACGGAGGGGCGCGGTTGGGAGGACAAGCGTAAAAATACGCATTTGTGGAGTCGCCACCAATTTTTATGGGCAATTGGAACCGTTCGAATACTTTATGCCATGTCAATACATAAAGTGATGACATGAACACTAAGAACTCGTTACCCTTAACATTCTATGTCTAGAATGAATCTCGTGGATGCCAATGAACACAGATGTTCACAGAGATCTGGAGTAATGGGTGAGAGTACGTATTAGGAAGCTCTTTAATCGAACACCTAATCTCGCCCGCCTCGATAGCGGCCTCTACTAATGATTAAGGAAATCGTTCGTATTTGATATGTTATCGATTATATGCATGCAATGCAACATCCACCATTTTAATCCTAGCATGTGAATTAGACTATGTCGGTGAACATGTAATTAGCACTCAATTATGTCGAAATTGGGAATTTAGAATTAATTACATATGAGAGAGAAGCAAAATCATACAGTTACAATGATTAAATAAGATTACAACGGATTACAAAGGATTAATTAGAGGATCCACTTCAGAAATATATTCGAAACGGAGATTTGAAGAAAAGGAAAAGATTTGAAAACTAAAAGACAGATTAAGAGCGATATTAAAACTAATAGTTAGTTAATTATGTAATTAAAGCTGCGTCAAAGCGAGAAGGGAAGTTCAGGGACAGAAGTTAGCCCAGAACAGCCGCAGCAACAGCTACACCCTCTGGAAGAGGCACAAGGCTCATTGCGTCTGTTCTTGAGCTAAATTCTGACTGTTGTGATACACGGGTTTCGCAATTCTTTCCAAACTGTGATACACGGGATACTACGGATGGAGACACGAGGGACAAGCGTGAAAACACGCATTTGTGGAGTCGCCACCAACTTTTGTGGTAAGTCTAATAATCAAATTTAAATTCCAAGACAAAATTCATAGTTCACTATTTCGATTTTACTAAATAAGTCAAGAAAGGTGCAAGTAATAGCATAAAATAGACTTGTAGTGCAATTTCATCACGAACAAGACTCCAATCCGACTCAACTATATGCAAAAATAAACGTGATATTTTTGATTTTTTCAATTTTTTTCTAATTAACATGAATGTAAACGTGAATGCAGTACAAATGCAAATGCAAACGCAAAAGGATGTAAAACACTTCCCCAAACCAAAACAGACAATGTCCTCATTGGCTAAAGCACAAAAGCATATAAGGGGAAAGGGAAAAAGCAACCTAATACATGTTCCTAAGGAATGAAATATATATGAAGAATGGAAAAACAAAAGGAACAGAAAAACTCACAAAACAAAGCTTCCCCAAACCAGCATCAAACTGGGGAGCTAACATCACCGTCTCCCATCAGTTGCCTCTGTCCACAATTAATTTGGATACTAACACGAATTGCAGGTAAGATTATGCAGAAAAAATCGAAAGATGAAGAACAAAAGGGGAATTGGGATCGAGTAAATTGAAAGGGGATCGAAGACTTCTCTTATATAAGTTAGTTTGCTCGATCGAGTAGAAATGCTACTCGATCGAGGACTTTTGTCAGACAGGACTGCTCGATCGAGTAGTTCTGGTTAACTCGATCGAGTGGTCTTCTTTTGATGACCCTCAGTTTACTCGTTTGTTTTGAATTCCCCTCGATCGAATTACATGCCACTCGATCGAGGTCTTTTTTTCTTCGCCTTGTGGCGATTGATTTCCGCTTCACTTTCCTGCAAAAACAATACAAACCGATACCCAAAGAAATACCAAAAGACAGCCTAGCAGGAAAAATAAATTGTCTAAACTACGGATTATCACGTAGTAGTCTAATTGTCTAACGAAAACGCAAAAGATTGTTTTTACAAGCTGCACGGGGTTACAAACCCGGCTAGTAACCAAATAGTTCTGTGACAAGGCCACCGTCAGGCCTTTGACTTAGAGAAGTACCCTCAGTTGTGGTAATTTTTGACTTCTTTTTCCACAATCCCTGGGGTATACGTGCAGCGGTGGGCTCGGAGTGACTAACAATGTTAGGCATCTTCGCTGTCACGGTAGTCTCAACAGTCGAATCTTCCATGAAAATAGAACTGTCGAAGACGGAGTCAGGAGTACTCAAGTCTTCCTTCTGAAGAGTCTTATCTATCCTTTTCTACCTGCGCATACACAACTAGAGAGAAAAGATAAGAACAGTCTTAAGGAATTATAAATTCCTTAAGACGAGACAGAAATAAATAACAGAAAATTAAATTGCCTCCCCGGCAACGGCGCCAAAATTTGATGTGTGTCGTTATACACCAAAAATAAAACCTAAGTCTACTAACTAAGAAGATAGCGGAAGTAGGGTCGATCTCCACAGAGAGGAAACTAATTAACTGTAATTTAAATCTGTCAGTAACAATCTGGGGGTTTTGAAATTGTTTTAAACTAAGCTAAATAAGATTAAAAGAAGAGAAGTAAAAGAAGAAATAAATATGAAATAAATCAGATAAGAGAGAAATATGCCAGGATTCGGTCCACTGTAATATCGGCATCTACGGGTCAACTAAGTCAGTCAATCTTATTAATGAGAAGAGCAATGGTTTTCTCCTCTCGGTCTCAAACCGCCCTAGGGATTTTCCTAATTAACTCTCGTCCTCTTAGGAGTCACCTATCAATTCTAAGCAAGCCTTCCCTTCCAATCTCTCGATCAAGGTCGGGGTTAACTACCTAGCCTAGTCTCCTGCGTGCACTCATTCGACTAAACCTCAATTAAATTGCTTAAACTGATTCTCACGACTAACTAAAATAATCTCTCCTAACATGCCTCTACTACAGTTTCCCTCATCCCAACATACAAGAGAATTAGCTACTCATATTATTAACGATGCTAACTAAGACGATTAAACATATGACGATAGACATAATAAAATCGTGGTTAAAAAGCATGAACAATAACAACGCAGCAGTTAAGGAGAGTAAACAGTAATTAAGATTAAAATAAAGGGTTAAGAATAAAAGAGAAAAGAAGTTTACAATCTTAGCAATGCCGCGTAAAGAACAACTCCACGTCGATAAACCCGAAGGCAAACCAAAGATTAAAAGTTCAGAAAACTAAAGGAAGATTAATGTCTATGATTCCGAACCCTAATGGTTCTGAGTCCTAATGACTCCGAATCTAAATGAATTAACTAATGACGTAAATAAGAGTTTATATAATGCAAAACACGGCTCTTAAACCCTAATTAAGCTACGGACTTAAGGCCCATGATAGATTCTACTCGATCGAGGGAAATAACCACTCGATCGAGGACTTTATTGGAGAAAATCACTCGATCGAGTAACAATTCTACTCGATCGAGTAACTTCTTCAGCAGCTACTACTCGATCGAGCACAGGACAGCTCGATCGAGGTCTTTCTTCCTTCAACTCTCCTCGATCGACCAAATATATAATCGATCGAGGTCTTTTAGCCTATCGTGCAGTGTTGGACATGGCTTTGGACTTGATTGCGAGCGGTTTCACGCTTTCCCATGCAAGAGCTTCTGTTCCGTTCTTTCCATTCTTCTAAATGCATGCAAAGTGGACTGTTTTGGCTCGGTTTCCGCTACTACGCAGCTTGTACCTACAAAATAGTAATGAAAGTACAAAGTAGCCAAATAGGGGCATATGGCGATATAATATCACCTAAATGACATAGAAATGCGTGCATAAATGGACTAGAAAGTCTATATAAAATACACGCATCATTAACATTGATAATACAGTTAATAGTCGATTAATTGGCTATTAAACTACGTCGAAGCGAACCAGGAAGATCAGAGCCAAAATCCAACCCGGAACAGGCGCAGCAGACACTGCGTCCTCTGGAAGAGGCGCATGGGTTTGTGCATCCGTTCCTGAGTTGGGTTCTGGCTGTGACGCCAGAATCGCAATCAGTTAATGCTCGTTGGTGATTTACGGTTTATTACATATCTACAAGTCAAGTGGAAGTGACTTAATTGATTTTAACTGTACTAAACTATTTCGAAGACGAATCTAAGGACTAGATATGAACGAATCTAACCTTTTAAGACATGGTCTCGAATTAAAGGTGACAAAAACCCACTAATATCGACTATTAGGGATCTAAATCAAAAACTAGATAAATAAATATGAAGCAATGTTAAGAGGTAATTTACGAAAGACAAAATAATAACAAAGGTTTGAAAACGGTTTTAACATGAATCTGACATGAATCTTACATTAGATGAAATAAATAAAATACAAAAGGATAAAATTACAAGATGGGATTATTACACCCTCAGACTTACATGTTGACGAAACAAGATATGAACTAAAGTTACGATTTAGCGACAGCTCGACTCGAATGCAAAGAAAGTGCCCCCGTAAGAGGAACGATAACTGATTAAGATTGATTATTGTTGAGTTGGTCAAATTGGTAGGTCAATGCAATAACGTGACGGGAACCCAGAAAGATCTGAGCTTATGTGGTCGATTGATCAAGCACGTAGTTGTCAAAATATTTAGAGCAAGGTTTAGAATGCAAAGAGGGAGAAAGAAGGGGCGGAACACTCGCGTGCCTTAAAAGTGAGCACGAACCTCTCCTTATATAGAGATAAATCCGAAGAGTTTTGGAATAACTCGAACACGGAAAGAAATCTAGAAAATATTCCGGAAACAGGCAAAATAAGTCGGGGAAGAGGCGCAACAGACACTGCGACTCTTGGAAGAGGCGCAGCTTCTGCTGCGTCATTTCCCGAGCAGTTTCCTACATTGAAAGAAAGATCTCTGCGTTTCTATTATGGAATTGCGGTAAATTTCAAATACTTTTCATTAAAATACGGATATAGTTTACCAAAAAGGATAAGTTTTGAAACATTAAAATATCCGGAATATTCCCGAGTGTTCAGACACGGTTTTAAAAGACGGTTTATAGGAAATGAAGCGGTTTTTGACCCGGACTCCAAAATGACTCTAATGACTGTCAAAACGACCGTATCAGCATGTAAATGACGACCAAGGGGTAGACACAAGTGTTTGAGCTATCACTTGACGATAAAATTTATGAATTGTCATAAATCGTTCCGCGTATCAAACATGCGACCCAATCATCACTGGGTGGTTGGCGGAAGGTGTATATTCGAGGTATCTACAACTGTGAAGTCAGAATCGCGAGTACTGAACATTCTTTTGTATATTTACGATTGCTTATTGACCCATAACTCGAGTATAAGTGGTTTAACATATTAATTATAATATAATTTGTATCAATAAAAAATTCCAGAGACTTGATATGAACAAATCGAATCTCCAAGATCCAATTATGATTTAAAGACGAAAACCCGCTAACATCAAATTATTAGGATTTTAGGTCGAGAACAAAACGTTTATATGAAAGATTATGCTGAAACACGGTTTATGTATGAATAAAAGGAAGTAAAAAAAAGGAAAAGGAGAACAAAAAGAACGAAGTCGCAGGAACCAGAGGAAGAAGAAGAAGAAGAAGAGCAGGAGCAGGGAAGCCTCTGGAAGAGGCGCAGCATGCGCTGCAATCCTTCTAAGAGGCGCAGCTACTACTGCGTTTCTTCTCGACGTCTGATGTCTGCTGAAAAAAGGTTTTGTAAAGAGGTTTTGTTTGGAAATCGGTTTTGAATTTCCTTCTAACGTGAATCTTACATTAATTAAGCGAAAAAAATAAATAATACAAATAAAAAGATGGGATTTACACCCTCAGACTTACATGTTTGACAAAACGAGATTAACTAAGTAAATGTTTAATGATTGCTCGACTCGAATGTTCGTAGAAAGTGCCCTCGTTAGAGGATTTAAACTGATTGAATTAGTTGATTGTGTATTGGTCAAATTGGTCGGTCATGCAACGTGACAGGTACTCATAATGATCTGAGCTTACATTGTCGATTGATCAATCACGTAGGCGTCGAAATCTTAGAGCAAAGTCTAGAATGCAAAGAGAGAAGAAAAGGGCGGAACACTCGCGTGCCAAAAAAGTGAGATCGGAGGTCTCCTTTTATATTAGAAAATACGAAGAGTTTTGGAATAACTCAAACTTTGGAAAGAAATCACGAAAATATTCTGAAAACAGGGAAAACAGGCTGGAGAAGGGGCGCAGCAGGAGTTGCGATCCTCCAAAGGTCTGCGTTATTTCCCCAGAGGTTTCCTTCTGTGAAAGAAAGATTTCTACGTTTCTATTACGGAATTGCGGTAGATCTATACTTATTTTAAAAAATATACGAGATATATTTTACCAAAAAAGATAGATTTTGAAGATTTACTAAATATCCAGAATATTCTAGAGTGTTCCGACTCGGATTTAAAACGGTTTCTAGAAAATGAAGCGGTTTTAGACCCGGACTCCAAATGAACTCTTATGACTGTCAAAACAACCGTACAGGTGCGTAGATGACGGCCAAGGGGTAGATACAAGTATTTGAGCTATCACTTGACGATAAACTTACGAATCGTCATAAATCGTTTCGCGTACCAAACATGCGGCCTAATCATCACTGTGTGGTTGGCGGAAGGTGTAAAACTGAGGTATCTACAAGACTCACCCAAAATGATGTTACTAAGCATTCGCTTAGTCTCTGTTAAGTTCATTACAAGCTATTGACTAGTTTTGGTCTTTAGAACCGAGTCTTTGACTATTCTATACATATGAAGTGTATATTTTAACATCATTCTTAATCCTTTGTGATGTGAAGGTTTTACCGTCTTTACCAACCCAATTCTTAGTTAATTTAGCGTTAATATATGTTATTTATAGTTATTTTAACTCATTAGTGCATTTTGGTAGTAGTTGCATTGTTTGGATGTGTTTCTACGCAATTTTGGTTTAATGTGTAGGTGCCATGTTCGAGAATCGCATTCCGAGTTTAGGAAGTGACTTGGACATTCTTAGACTTATGTCTTGGACTAAATTCATGCCAAATAATGAGTTAATAAGTGTTAAAAGATTGTGGATTAAAGACAATTCAAGACCCAAAGATGAAGGTCAAAGCGCGGAAGCAAGTGAAGAAGAGGAAGTGTCGCACAAGAGAGTTGTTGGGCGCAGCAAAAATGGTTGTTTCAAAAGCCGTGAGGTGCGGCTCAACATAGGATCTCGACGACTGTTCTAATTCTTCTTTTATTCGGCAATTATGTTCACACTAATGAGGCCTTATCAAGATGCTCTTTGAAGACCTATAAAAACAGATGTTTATCAAATTACATATACTTCATCCATCTTTTAATCATTATAAAACACAAAATAATTCCTAGTTTGCTTTAGTGATTACTTTTTGTATGGAAGGCTAACTTCCTCATCTTTGGTCAAGCAATTGAAGCAAATGAATTAGTATTCTGTAAGACTCTTTACTCGATATTTTTACCTCTTAAATATTGATTTATAATCTCAATTTATTATTATTATTATTGATAGTTCTTGCTAGTTTGTATTATCTCTAATCTATTGATAGTTTAAGAATTTGAATCTTTTATTCACTTGCCTAGACAGTGGTAGCAACTACAACTCATCAATTTGTGTGCTTTTCATTGTTGTTGAATTGTAGGACAATATTTATCATATGAATTAAAGTGTAGAACCGCTAGCTTGTGTATGCATTTGTTCATTTTTATTGGCCTCTCTAGTTATAACCTATGGTATGATTGAATTTAGAAACGCTTGGACTAGATTGTCATCACCATAAGGGTTGTTTATAAGCGCTTTTCGTAGTGAATAACTAAAAGTAAGGAGGAGTAGAAACATATGTTTTTACAACAAAGTACTTAACAGAATTAGAGTCTAAAAGAGTCAATGATCAAACCTAACTCATTTGTGGAAATTGTACGACCCAAGACCTTTCCATAATTTGATTTACTCTAATATTTTAATATTACTTTGCTAAATTAGACTCAAACCACAAATACCCCCCAACATGGTTTACCTTAGAACTATTTACATAACACACGTTTAACATAGACCTTCCTTCTGGGATCAACCCCTACTTACCCTTGCTATTGTTAGAGTTAGTAGTGGATAAAAATACTAAGTTGGAGACTCACGACAAGTCTAGCCACTTCGTAAAAGGGATTTTGGATTATAGGTGGGTGTGCATGGAGCGTGTGATAGGATGTGGTTAGACACGAAAGAATTTGCTCATCCCTTGTGAATGAAGTTTATTGTTTCTTGGCAATGTGTGTCCCGTTAGTTATGTGGTTCATGTTTTTTACTATGTTAATTTGAATACTACTTGCAGTTGAATCAAGACTCAAAGGGTGTTCAAAACCGAACAATCTACGGAATAATGAGGTGTTTGGTTCGCGACGGGGAAAAGGAATGGAAAACGGAAAGAGATACAAGTGGAAAGTTACATATTATTAAAATATTAATTTTATTTTAAAAAATGTTAATATTAATATTAATGTGTTATATTTAAAATAATGGTTAACAAATTACTCCATATGTTCCATACATTTGTTTGTCTTTTATATTCTTTGTGAATAGTATTTTAATTAAAGAAAAACAAATGATTGTTACGAAGGGAGTATTATTTTTAGTACTTAAAGTTACACACACAAATAAAAAAACAATTTTATATAACTTTTATAATACTTAATAATAAAATAAAAAAGCTTTATTTTAATAATTATGTTAATATAATTAATGTAAACACTAAAGATGATGAAAAATAATTTTAAATATGTTTTTTATTTGGAAAATATATTTTTTAGTCATACTTTTGTCGTAAAAAGTGGTCATATTTTAGTCGTCATATTTCCAAAAATGGTCATATTTAAGTCGTAAAAAGCTTGAACAAATAAAAACAATTATGAAAAATGGTCATATTTTAGTCGTAAAAAGTGGTTATTGCTTCCAGAATTGATTACTATTTATCAAAATATTATCACTTCTCTACTTGTCTCACGTGAAAACAGTCGCACGAGAGAATTTGTCTAAAGTTAAATGTGTTAGCCTCACTGCCTCATGCTAATTCCGAAATTAATTTTAAATAATTTTAATATTATTATTTCTAGTACTTAAAAGCTTTATTTTAATAATTATGTTAATATAATTAATGTAAACATTAAATAGGATGAAATATAAATTTTAAATATGTTTTACATTTGTAAAAAAAAATTTACAAAAAAAAAGAAAAAACGACATTATAGGCTATTTCTTTACCCCTATTATGACCCTAACCCGTGAGGCGTGACCTGTATGACCAGACCCATATGACATATCTAATGATTCACAATTTGATCTCTCCTAAAATTAACCGAAATGGCAAAATTGGTGTTAAAGTTAAGAGTAGTTATCCTATGCGACTGTTGTATTCTGTGTACTTTTGCAATCATGAACACATTTTGGTAACACAAATTCTCGTTTGTGACGGTTAGGTCACGAACCGTCACAAGCTTGTGACAGGTCGAATCCCTCTCACAAGCTTTCAAGTGGGAGGACAAGTGACGGGTCGGATCCCTCTCACAAGTTTGTAAGTTGGAGGGCAAGTGAGAAATTAATGGTTTCTCACTTGCCCTCCCACTTGGAAGCTTGTGAGAGAGATCCGACCCGTCACAAGCTTGTGACGGATAGATCCGTGCAAGACTAATTATTTCGGTAAATAGTAACGACTTTTGAGTAAATAGTACTTCCTCCATTTTGTTCATTTCTATACATTTGCTTTTTCGACAGTATTCACAAGTGATAATATACTTTGATACAACTTCTAATAAATAGCATAAAAGATAGTCATGTGATATCTTTTTAAATACCAAATTTTTAGAATTGAATACCAAATTTTTATGTGAACTTTATTTTAGAATTGAGTTCCCAAATTTTTAGAATTGAATACCGAGTACATTGTGAATACCAAATTTTTAAATTTTTTATAAATATGTAACAAAAGATATGAAAGAAAGAAAACAAGCATTGATATAGGCATATAAAAGAAAATGTATAGAATTGAATAAAATAAATAAATTAATATTTTAGCCATAAAAAATGATTATTATTTAACCAAAAGTAAAACGGTGGCACAAGAAATTTTGTGTAAAGTTAAATGGAGACTCTCAGCAATTGTAAAATTCAGCATACTCTCCTCTAAGCAGGTCTCTATTTCAAACAAATTCAAATTCTATGACTCTCTCTTAAATCTCCCTCCAAACCCTAACTACCATCACAACCACCACCACAACAACCAGCAATGAAACGCCCAACACGGCGCGCACCATCACAACACGACACACATCAACAACAACCACCACCACCAACACCACAATACCAAACCCACCACCGTGACTCAGACGCTAGTTACGCCTCAAGCCGTCCATCTTCCTCCTTCAACCTCCCACCTCGCAACTCCCACCTTCCCAACATCTCCGACCCTTCCTTTAAACACTCCGCTTTACGCTCCGTAAACTCCTTCCTCTCTTCCCACAATTCTCCCATTTCCCTCTCCCTTAAACCCCTTCCTTCCGCTAAAGACCTTACTGACACCCTCAAGTTTCTCCTTTCTAAACTTGATTTTGTCGTAAATCCCGGGGTTAAGCTTGAGGATGAACTCTTTTCCGTCCTTAAGTTTCTTAATTGTCCTTATAAGATTAATAAGTCCGCTTTTCGTGCTCCCGGTGCTCCTCATTCTTTTCCTTTGATTCTTGCTATTATTCATTGGCTTGTTCAGGTTGCTGATTTTACTCATCATCTTTCCTCTGATCACAATTCTAACAGGTACCCACTTTTCGCGCTTCTTTAAATTGT
>JAIUZE010019624.1:0-17642 GCA_022085475.1 Heliosperma pusillum
TTACTTAAAATGTTAAGTTTAATTTATTTGACATGAAATTGTATTTAAATTAGTTAAATACATAATTATAAGATAAGATAACATGTCACATGTCACATGTCACATATGTGACAAATGACAAAATCACAAAATGTAAAATGGACTCCATATTAAGCTTAAAAACGGTTTCACGGGTGGTTGGGTAAGGATTAGGCTTTAATATTGTACTTATTAAGATTAGACAAAATGATTACTATGCCTAAAACCTATAGCCCACCCTACCACCTTGATTAGGCGAAAAAAAAGAAAAAGCATGCTCTCCCTTCCCTAGGTGGTGCGCCGGTTTTGAGAGCATAAGAGGAAGATTAATTCTTCTATTATTCTCACTTAGTCATATCTCATATTATCCATATTCATCTTCGCACTAGAAATATATATTAAGATAGAAACTTAAGAAGTTTCATATAGCTTATTGTTCTAGATTCAACACAACATTACTATTATAGTAATTTGAACGTGTTGTACTCGGTTTTAAGGGCTACTCATTTGTAGTTCTAGTAAGCTTACAATTGAGTGATAAGGGATAGTATAGGTGCAGTACGAAGGAGAGTTCCTACACTTGGAACTAGGAAGTTCACTCACTTATCTCAAGAGAAACCAATGTAAATCAAATTAAACAAATCCATGGTCGACTTAAACAAATTGGCCATGTTCCATTTTATACCCGATCCCCTCAGTTTCTCGGCGGGACAAGTTACTTCGTTAATGTCCCCAAGGAAAACCCACAGCTAAATAAGTTCTAGAAAAGAAGGTGAAATTCTTTCAAAAGTTTCCGACAGAGTTTAAATTTGGGGCTAGCATAAATAGCAGACAAAAGAAAGGTAAAATTATTAGAGGGTACCTGAGCCACCACACTGATAATTTGATCTCCCCTATTGACAAGAGATATAGAGGCGTCCCTCACATTCTAGAGTATAATTATACCATCACTATACCCAACATGGTCTAATACTTCGCAAGAACCGAAAGGGAGCACTCTCACTATGGCACTACTACAAATACATGCAATAACAACGCCCCATCAACAACGCATACTCATGAAAATAAAGAAAAACCGTTGTGGAATGGATAATTATTTTTCCGCGGAATTTTATTAAACCTAATAACAACGGTGTTAGTTTTTCGAACGTTGTTATTAGTTTTAACAACGGCGTGAACTAAAATAACCGTTGTACAATAAATTTACTAATAACAACAGTTTATTCTATATCCGTTGTTATTAATTTAGCGCGAAATAATGAAAAGTAATAACAACGGGTATGAAAAACCCGTTGTTATAATGTGTTATTAATTTGGCGCATTATTTGGCTTAAATTAATAACAACGGATATGATTTTGTTGTACGTTGTTGTTAGTTGTAACAACGGATTTAACTTTGTTAACCGTTGTAAATAGGTAACCTAATAACAACGGTGAATATGAATAATAACCGTTGTCAATACTTTTAATAAAGATGAAAAAAACACAGAACACTAATAATACTGTACTGCAACACAAAAACACAAACACAAAGCGATTATACTGCATCACAAAACCACAAACACTAATAATTTATTGATTTCCTGATCGTCTCTTTGTCATCATCTCCGTCTGCTATTTCTTATTAATCAGGTATTCTAATAATTTTTCTTTATTGATTTCCTGAATTTCGTTTATTTGTGAATTAGTTGCCTTATACATTGCATTTTCTGAATTAGTTTTAATTAGTTGGATTTTCTGAATTACTTGGCTTACTATATATACTACGAATGTAGATAAATGACTCGAACTTGGATGAATGCTGCGAATATGAGTGACCCAAACTATAAGGATGGTTTAGCTGAATTTTATGAAGTCGTTGCGAACAATTTGAATGGTTCTTCTAGTTATTGGCCTCCGTGATACTGAAGATGAATTCTGGAGGCAAGCCTTCCGAAGAAGAATTGAAGATGATGGAGGATGTCATTAAAAAGGGTGAGGTAGTGCAACAGATTTGCCAAGAGGCAGACACTACTACCTTGCCAATACATGAGGAGACGGCTGAGAAGATGGGTGAGGTACCTACTGCTGTCGAGGTTTTAATACCTCAAGCCGATAAGGTAAATATGATTTTTTTTTTCTGCATTTGTTCTTTCTAGCAGCCATGCCTTTGATTGGTTTATTTTATTAGGTAAATGAGTCGGAAAAGGGGACGCAACTTGAGGAGACGGGTGAGGTACCTAATGCTGCTGAGGTTTTGATACCTCAAGCCGATAAGGTAAATACGACTTAACCATTTTGAACCTCTGCATTTGTTCTTTCCAGCAGCCATTGCATGCCTTTGATTGGTTAATTAATTTTATAAGGTAAATAACTCTGAAAAGGGGACGCAACTTGAGGAGCCGGCTGAGAAGACGGGTGACAATAAGGAGGTATGTAGAATATAAGAAGTTAGTATATGCTGTCAGTGCTAAATCTGGTCTGGACATGTTCAAGTATAATAGCCTACCCACCAACAATAAATACTTGTAACTAACTTTACATTATATACTCAATATAGATCATTTATGATATCTATTATATTTTGGTATTTAGTAAATAATGTGTATTCTTCAGGCCACAAAAAGGCGGGTAGTTGTTCGTCTCGCCGACCCTTCATTCAAAGAGAATGTGATTGTTGCTCGGGGTTTCGTATACCCAAAGCCCAAGGACTCAGCGGAAACCATCTTGGTTCATGGCGTACGACTCTTGCCGAAGCATGCAAAAGTGGGGATAGTGGGAGTCGTGAAGGGCTATGGAACCCGTAAACTGCCCGTCCCAGTCCGCGACGACATAGTAATACTGGCAGATGCGGTTAAATGTTTTGTCCAATGGCCTCAAAGCCACATTTTCTTGGCTCGTGATTGTAAAATTCAACAGAATGTAGACGGGGTTAGAAAAATACATCTAATTTAACCCGCCTTTTGTCTTTGTTCATCACCTTCATAAATAGTGAAATTTATATGTTTTATTTTTGTTTTGTAGGTAACAAAAAACATGGATAAGTCTAACTCGATAGACAATAATCTTTCTACTACCTCGTCAAAACAACAACTTGATGAGGTATTTAATCAACTCTCTTTATATTTTAAGTTCTACTATCGCCTCATCATTGAAAGAGCAACTTAATTTAGTTAGCCACATGTAGGTTGTGAAAGGTAGCACACCGCATCATTTCCCCAAGCTGAAAGAGGTCAGGAGTCTATCCGGTACTAAATATCATGGGAACGTTTACATGGAAAAAGTACGAACGGTGGCGATGCTGGAGCTTTATAAGGAGGCTGAGAGACGCATAGCAAGCGAGCAATTAATAGTTATTCCGCTCGAGAATGATATTGTAGGGGTAGAACGCCAAGCAATGCTGGATTGGGAAACGCTAGCCGTTTGGGCTGGCCTTGACGAGATTGATGTCCAACACCTATATGTTTGGATGAAGTAAGTTTCTTAATAAATTAAATCATGCAGTATTCTAATATTCTGACTAAGTAAGATACAGTGTTTATAATATCGGAATTAAAACCGGCATGTAGGTACTTGAACTCGGTTGTGATCCCCGCCGAGACCAATATTAATCCACTTCCTCAATACGGATTCATGTGCCCAAATGTTTTATCTATGCATATCGAGATGTTTTCGTATGAAGAACGTGTAAATTATATTGCTGGGGAGTTGGCGAAAAACAATAAGCTCATTTTTGCCCCTTATAATGAAGCCGGGTAATATATAATTAATATTACGATTCCAAATACAATTGCAGTTTTATATGTTTGGTTATGATGCATGTTGTGCTTGTTAATAATGATGTGTCTCTCGATCTCTAGGAGACATTGGGTGCTAGCAGCGATCAATCCGACCACGAAGAAAGTATTTTGGTTGGACTCTTTGCATGGACAACCATCCGAGACCTTTAAGAAGTTGATTATTAAGTAAGTTTATAATACTGATGATGATTTGGCACATAATATTAAGTTTCATTTATTATTATTAAGTAAGTTTATGTGACTTTCGGCCTCTTTCCTTTTTTAAAGGGCCTTTGAGAAGAAAAGAGCAACAACCGGCGATCAACCGACAGAATATTCTGATGATGGCCCTACTTTTATTACGATAACAGGGGTACGTACGCGCAAATACAATATATACCTTAATAATTAAGTGCATTAAACTAATTACGCATATACATCTGTCTTTTTTAATTACGCATTAAACTAATTGGTAATTGCCTTCTCGTCTCTTCGTTTATTATGTAATAATAGGTCCCTAAACAGCCGGATAGCATCCAATGTGGATACTACGTTTGTCGTTTCATGTTGGAGATTATTAGGCGAAGATATATCAGCATTCCAGAAAGAGTTAGTAGTTTAATGTAGCTATTATTTACTTTTTTTCATTAGAGCTGATATCTTTTCTGCTATATATATATGATCGATGTTGCTAATTATGTATGATATGCCTATACTGTTGTTACCCTACTGATCGATGTCTTTTATTTGTTTTATCCGCAGTATTCAATCAACACGCCACATGTCCCTGAGTACACTAAGCACAATATAGACGAGGTAAGGGACTTGTTGGGCAAATACGTCCTTGATGAACAAACAAAGAATAAATGAAACTTAGATTATTTTGGAAGCAGATAGGGAACTTTAATTTGTATGTAGAAGTCATTAATTAGAGCGAGTTGTAAGTATGAATTGCTCTGAAAGAGATCATTTTGGTTGTATATATCATCTTGCTGCTGCTGTACATGAATTGCCATGTACATGAATTGCTCTGATTTATATATAGATATATCATTTTGCTGCTTCTGAAATTGGTTTATGATGCGTACTGCTGCTACTGCTGCTGATTTATGCAGGATTTTAACTGGTGGCATGGGAACAAATTTCAATTTTTTCAAAAACAATAATAAAAATAATAACAACGGTTTTTCAAAATTCATTAAAAGCGTTGTAACATATTTCCCACCAAAACTTATCATACCTTTAACAACGGTGTATTATAGAATACCTGTTGTTATTAAAACTTTCCACAACGGCTTCTTTATTATACTCCGTTGTAATTAACAATATTCACAACGGGTTTGAAAAATTAAAGCGTTGTTATAATCCTTCCCACCAAAATTAATCATACCTTTAACAACGGTTTAATTTCATAGAACCGTTCTCGTATCTTTCCCACCATAATTATTCACACGTTTTAACAACAGTTATCTAGTAATAACAACGACTTATTACCGTTGTTAAAACTATTCACAACGGTATTTTCATTAAATCGGCACCGTTGTTAAAACCTTTAACAACGGAGGCTTTAACAACGTCCGCTTTTTAATATTACAACGGTTTTTAACCGTTGTCATAGCCTGTTTTTGTAGTAGTGTGGACTCTGAATGTGGGCTAGTAACGCTGGTTTCCGAGAGGATCACAATAGCAGGTTTGTGAGCATTGATCAACTAAGATAAGTAGGTATCAAAATAAGGTCTAGCAATTCCCCGACAATTTCAGAAGAGAATATTCATGTTGGGAGAAAGTAGTAAGGAGTTAATTAGCTTGGCTTGAGTACCCGGACTGCCCGTGTTCTCTACCACGTCTAGTTCTCGTACGAGTGTTGCGCTGAAGAAATTTAGATTAGATCCTGTGAGGTCGCAAAAATCTCCCTGTAACTATGGTTTACCACCTCCCACCCTTAGCAATTGTTGAGCTGCGTCATTCTGATTGCAGTTAGGAATACCATTACTGAGTTGGTGAAGCTTGCATCTAGAAACTCTTTCACAACTAAGTTCAACATATAGACCCTCCTTAATCAAGGGAAGATGGGAGTGGGATCTAGTAGGAATTCCAGTCTCTCTGAAACCACCTTTATCAATGAAGAATGTTTTTTGAAGTTAATGAACCACGCTAGGACGCACTAAAGCGTTAGGGGGAGAATATGGAGATCAGTCAAATCAGAGAGCTGCGCATGAGCTATGCACCTTTGGAGCATCAGTGGGTTGACCAAGCAAATGCTGGAGCACCGGGACTAGGGGAGGATGCGTTTTCTAGGAGCGAACAAAGAACAGGAGCGGGCACCTGAGGTGAGACGAGGCGATGTTCGAAGATGAAGGTTGCACTGTTGAATTGGGTTTCTGGGAGGGTTAGAGGAGGGGGTAGGTAGGATACCCTGATAGGTGCCTCGAGGTGGATAAGGAGGATAGTGAGGGCCCGCACAATAGAGGAGGATCATATCTCTTTTTTCCATTTTTTGATGAAGGGTGGGTATATTTATTTAGGGTGTGGGATAAATTAATTGTGACTAGGTTCAGGACAAGGAGGGCTAAATGTTGGAGTAAGTGTCCTCAACAATAGTGCGATCACTTAATGAAGGGTGGGTATCTAATTAACAAGAATACAAAGGGATGATTAACATTATAGTCAACTAGTCCACATTAATCGGTAATGATTGGATTACTAGAGTTTGACATTACTGTCGTATGATGGTGGTGATCCTTGAGGTCACACCGAAAGGACGATTCCCTAATCATAAAAGTTAATTAATGATATATAGATACAAATTAATTAATCTCTTGAACTGAACAAGTATATATTATAAGTGAGAACCATGTCTTATTGTAATATGATTAAATAAGATTCAATTTGATAATGTAGTCGTTATATTAGTAAGAATGCTTAATGTTTATGAAACATTTGAGATAATCATAATTGGTTGATCATAATTAAAATTAGTTGTAGATTATGTCAACCAAATATGAGATGACCCATTTTATATATATGTGATTATAAATTGTTACTTAAAATGTTAAGTTTAATTTATTTGACACAAAATTGTATTTAAATTAGTTAAATACATAATTATAAGATAAGATAACATGTCACATGTCACATGTCACATATGTGACAAATGACAAAATCACAAAATGTAAAATGGACTCCATATTAAGCATAAAATGTAAGGATTAGGTTTTAATATTGTACTTATTAAGATTAGACAAAATGATTACTAAGCCTAAAACCTATAGCCCACCCTACCACCTTGATTAGGCGAAAAAAAAGAAAAAGCATGCTCTCCCTTCCCTAGGTGGTGCGCCGGTTTTGAGAGCATAAGAGGAAGATTAATTCTTCTATTATTCTCACTTAGTCATATCTCATATTATCCATATTCATCTTCGCACTAGAAATATATATTAAGATAGAAACTTAAGAAGTTTCATATAGCTTATTGTTCTAGATTCAACACAACATTACTATTATAGTAATTTGAACGTGTTGTACTCGGTTTTAAGGGCTACTCATTTGTAGTTCTAGTAAGCTTACAATTGAGTGATAAGGGATAGTATAGGTGCAGTACGAAGGAGAGTTCCTACACTTGGAACTAGGAAGTTCACTCCCTTATCTCAAGCTCTAGAAAAAGAACAAGAAAGAGTCTTATCCTCTTGTGCTCATTAGTCGACCAAAACAACATTGTGCGGAACAATTTTCTTCTTATCTTGCATAACTAATTAAAGAGTTAATTAGTTCATCATTAGAAATTTCTAATGAGGGGGGGGGGGGGGGGGGGGGGGGGTTTATGAACCTAACAATTGGTATCAGAGCATATGGATGTTGCATGCAAATCGGTTTTACAAGTTTTTACGAGTTAAAATTACAAATAAAACTAGAAATTTGTTGTTTTATATGGGAAAGTCACGAAATATTTATGCACGATATAACTTCTGGTCCTAAAATGGTTTTAGTGCATTTTGATGATTTATGGAAGATTATTGCTTAATTTAATAATTTTTAGTAAAATAAACACATTTTAATGAGTAAAACGAACTTTTTATGACTAAAAACAGTTAAACTTTGAATCTAGACATGATATTTTAGTATGAAATCACACGCATATGTTATATACTTTATGTAAAATATGAGATAAATATGATTTTTTTTGCATAATTTATGATTTTTAATAGTTAAAAAGGCATAAATAGTGATTATTTTGGCATAAATAGCTAAAATAAATTTTTTGGCATGAGAAAATTATCATATGTTGCATGTATATTTTAAATATCATATGTATAAGTATAAAATTAATTAGATTAATTTTCTTGGGTTTTAAGTATTTTATTTGATAAAATCGATTAATAGCAACTATATTTTTCTCTATATTGATTCAAAACAATTTTGGCCAAAAGTTTTACGTGATAATGTTCCTGGTAATGTTCCCGAATATTCCAAATTTTAATTTTCAATTTTATAAATTTTTTTAATTAAATTTGGAATTATCACATAAACGTTATGTGAATAAGGGTAAAAAACGATCAATAATGCAAAACCGAGTTAAATTATTATCAAATAAATAGTGGAGACTAATGTTTGAGTCATAAAAGAGTTAGGATAATTAAATTGGACTCAAATTTGAGTTAAGTATTAATTTGTGATTTTAATTGGTTATTATCACGCATTTCTATAAAACCGGGTTATTTACGATATAAATTTTATTAGGGTGATTTGGCACATTATTTTGAAAGCTTTTTACATATAGCTATGCTGCATTTTGAATGAATGAATGTCTATTTTTGGATTTATGTAATTTTGAATTATGTAATTTGTCATGGTATGACCTTAGTTTTAATCGATATTACCCGTATTGTAAGGGAATATTGATTCGGTTATAATTTAAATGTGATCTCGTATCACTTTTGTTGTATTATTTCATTTTATTTTTACAAATGTATAATAGAAAAGGTTTTTAATTTTATTATATCATTTGTAATCCCGGAGTTTCCCAAAGACTGTGCCATTTGGAAAGGTGTTCCAAAAGGAAGACGATGTCCTTGGGAGGCGTGCATATGAAGTTCAAGGGATCAAGAAGTTGGTTTCCGAATTTGTAATAGTTAATTTGATTTTATATAATCTTAGGAATGCCATACTAGGAATTTAATTTATTGCTTGCATTTTTTTTATATGTCACATGCATGCCAAATCGCCATATAAATCACACATGCATTTTATCGAGTTAATCGATCGCGTCAATTATAATTATCGATAGATTACCAATTTTGTTCACTTAAAGGAAATAGATAATAAGTTGACTTGACCTCTATTTTGTAATTGAGACATAGCCTTAACAAATAGTAGAACCCATGAATCCCAATTTCGTAAGGAAGTAGGTTCGGCTCACTGAGGTGCTAAACTTATTACGTTTGGTAAGTGGGGCAATAAATCGATATTGCATCGAAATTTGGTTGAACTCAACGGAAAAATTAGGGTCCGTGGCCCATGTGTTCCGGGTTAAAGTTGACAATAAAGTATTTCATCGACCAAGAATTCTAATTGTAGAATCGGTTAAAGAGTTAACCCACCAAGTAATATTAATAAATGTCGTGGAGTCCGTGGCTCACATAAACCCGAGTTAATATAGGATTTGGGTCTTGGAATCATTTATGTAATTGGGTAGAGGTAATTATATAAATGCTAAACTTGTTTAAAATGTTTACAAGTATTTTAAAAACGATAAATGTTGATGTTTCTTTCATTTTCTATTTTTTGTAGTCCAACTTATTTAATTCGCAATGTCGGATGACAATAACAAGGTTCGACCTCCCGCACCACCACTCACCACCGTATCATGTCTAAGATCCTTTATGGATCGTTACAAACTTGAAAAGAATGAATCAAACTTCTCGGATTGGAATGGGTAACTATGCTTAGCCACCGAAGGTGACGATAAACTTAGTTACCTAACCGAGGCATCCCCTAGCTCTTCAAATGCGCGATCATCCAACGCCACTAGGGAGGCCTATGAGACCTACCATAAAGAGTCGGCGGCGATCAAAAATGTCTTGATCTTCTCCATGGATGGTGAGCTTCAACGTAATGCCATGAAAATGAAAACCGCTTATGAAATCTATTTTAAACTCGTGACCATGTTTTCTCGAGCACCAAGAATTGTGCAATACGAAGTCGCCTCCAAATTCTTCAACCTCAACATGAAGGAGGGCCAAAATGTTAGCCCACATGTGCTTAAAATGATTGAGTACGTTGAGGTGCTCAAGGAGCAAGGAATAACGATTCCCGAGCAACTTGTCATTGACCGCATTCTTCACTCCCTAAGTAAGATCAAAGGGTTTGTCAACTTTAGGGTGAACTTAAACATGCAAAATTCCACCGTCTCGATTCATGAATTGCACAAGATGCTTGTGAAAGCCGAACGAGATATGGGCTTTCAAGCTAGCTCAAGTAAGGATGTTTTGAACATCAATGTCCAGAGCAAAGCGAAGTTCAAGAAGAGTGGAAGCAAGGGAGGCAAGGGAAGCAAGCCCACTCACTTCTACCAAGGCAAAGTAAACGCTATTATGAATAGCTTTTCCAAAGGCAAGAAGGGAGCCGCATCCGAAGACAAGTGTCATTATTGTAATGGCACGGGCCATTGGAAGCGTAATTGCTCCGAGTACTTGGGAGACATCAAAGCTGGACGGGTTCTTCTAGTTGGTAATAGTTCTTCCCAAAGTTTATGTTATTGATATTCATCTCAACTTTGGTATTTTGATACAAGTTGTGATTCTCACCACCCTTTTTTATTACATTTAGGGTATGAGAAGAAGGACACGGGAAAACAAGACTAGGAGTATCTACAAGGAAGCTAGGGTAGCCATCACGTAGAGGAGACTTATGATGGGCTTGGAGTTGTTTTGCTATTTGTCTTCTATTTAATTTTTGCATTTTACTTGTTGGTTTGTTGAACTATTTCAATTCCATGTTTTGACATGGAAATTATTTTGAATTCCTACTTTTGAACAATAGTTGTATTAAAAAGGTGATTTGGTTTTCAACCCAAGTCACTTTACTTATGGAATTTATTCTGATGTTCGTAAACCTTTTATCATGCAATGTTAGTATCATACAACATAAAATATAATGACTAATTGATCCTATGAAACATATAATGATTGGATCATTATGAGTAAACCAAAGTTAAGAATGAGATTCTCAGTTTGGATTGTGACGAAACATCACAACTTATTTGATATAAGAAAGATCAATTACACCAGTCAAAATGAGTTAACGAGCTCACACTTGGAGATTTACAATTCATATAAAGCCCCAAGATAAGATCTTTAAGACGCCAATGTGACTCCATACGAGTTATGCAAGGGTTAAGAACCCTAAATTTGTTCAAGACATGGATAAGAGTACAAGTATTTAGCTTAAATAGAGTAAGTCTATAGAGAAGCTAGAATACTAAAGTGTAAACAAATAAGTCTACTATTGATCTCTCAAAATTAATACGAGCATCCTACCCCATTTATACTTGGAGAACAAAGCTGTTTGTAACTGATGGATAGAGCTCATGAAGCGATCCTTATAAGAATTTTCCTCCTTTAAATCTAGAGAAACAAAACTGTTTGTGGCTCATGGTCCTATCCTTGGTGAAAATAGACGTATTTTCAAAAGGATAGAGTGGAATAAAATATACCACAAACAAAAGAGACAATAGAAAATGTTCTTAAGTCATCCAAAGTTAGAAGCTTATAGCAAAAAAAATATCTACTTTTTGAAAGTAATGAGACTATGATCTATAGATTGGCGGTTACTATTTCCAATTCAAATTTGTTACAAGAAAGCTAGACGATACAAAATGGATTCAATACGATTACTTGTGGAAGTTTGGACCTGCCCACGGCGAATAAAACCTTATTTTAAAGTATTATATATAAGTTAAAATATAACCATCTTTGAGATCCAAGATTATTGCATCTACACCTCGTTGAAAGTATATGTATGACAAAGTGACAAAGAGTTGTTTAAAGTTACCCTTCTAAATGGGCATTTAGAAGTGGACAAGTTGTCGTACAAAACTTAGGAGATTAATGTGTGATCTTAAGAGAGCACTTGAGAGGTTGTATAATCATTGCATAACAAAAGAAAATGGTTTCCTCGAATTTACGAAGAGCCATGTTTATGCATGAAATTAAGTGGGAGCTAGATCTATCATGTGTGGACATGAAGATTAGTGGGAGTTATAATCATCATGTGTGGACATGAAGATTAGTGGGAGCACATTGTCTTCCATGTCTTGTATTTAAGAGACATATTAATCATTAGGAATGATGTACTAACATTGCCTTATGTGGAGAAGTGTTTAGAAATCATTTCTAGATGAAAGACTTGGAAGAAGTTTATCATATCTGAGGCAAAATATCTTCCATATCTTATATGTAGGAGACATATCAATCATTAGGGAATGATGTACTAGCATTGTCTTCCATGGAGGAGTGTTTGGGAAATCATTTGTAGATGAAAGACTTGGAGTAGGTATAAAACATCTATAGTGATAGATGAGAAATGATACACATAATTGCTAATGCTTTTGCCATTAGGCCAATCGTATATGACAGGATATGCACATACCTTGATGAGTTGTATGCTTGGAGCATGAAAAGTAAATAACAAATTAATCCATATGAGAGTCATTTGATAGCCTTCAAGAATATTCATGAGTTTCTCGAGGAGTTATAGTGTTTGGTTATGATAACTTAGTTGTGTGTTAAATGTTACACAAACCAAAGTTTCCAAACCTATAAGGATCTGACAGAATCCTAGGCTAACTTTTGTCATACTAAAAGCGAATTGATAAAAGACATGATTGAAGTGTGAATCATTGAAGATTCTACATGGTGATGAGGAAACGGTTGCTCATAAGGATCTAATAGTAGACCCTTTCACCAACATACCCATCACGTAGTTATTGTGATAACAAGTGGGAGCATCTTTCAAGTTAAATAGCCCAACACTAGATAGAGATCTAGGGATGTACTTAGATAAATTCATGTTATTGGGAATGACGATGAATGGAAAGAAAAGGCAATTCATAAAGTTGGAATAAATGGATACATGGTATATCCCCTATCCAAGCTTTTATTACATTTAGACAAGATGGCTATGAAGTGTCATGTAACTTGTACACGTTAGATTATAAGAAGCAATTACATTGTGTTTGATTGTTCATATAAAATAATCACGTTTATCTTTTGAGTTTCTAAAACTCATTTTTGTGCTTTGTTATATCCAAATAGGTTGTAGTGACAACTTTGAACCCTATATAAGTGAATTGGATTAACATAGCCTTGGCCCCTAGTTGCTTACATGAGGTGACGTCTCAAAGTGACTGGAGTGTGATGCGATTGATGTTAAGTTCAAGTGTCTTAGGGTCATAAGGGATGACTAGTAGATCACATAGACAAACTATATGGGACACTTTGTCGGGCAGTGACCGCTTATAGAGTTCTGGCAATTCAGAAAGCCTGGTCGTGGCGAGAGCTACTATAGTATTCTTTTTGAGTCAATTCTTTAAACTAGAGACTATTCGCCAAAGTCGACATAGTTTCTGATTGACTTTGATTTTTGTCCCAAGCCATTCTGTAAAAAGGAGTGAATGAGCAATTATTGGGTCGTGAAGAAATGTGAGTGTACGAAGGGAACAGTGCGATAGGAATTGTCCAACCCTTGTCAGGGTTATCCAATATCTCAAGGCCACTCGAGGAGTAGTGAACTGGAAATGCGTGGCCACGCTCGGAAGGTATCTATGGTACATAATTTTGGTTAAACAGTTACTATCCAGATGGAGGAAACCACTCTAGATATGACCACATGCAAGTACAACCTTCAAGACACCTTGCATTGAGTGGGAGATTTAAAATAGGACAAGAGAATTGGTGACGCACACTTGTTGCGAACAAGTGGGAGATTGTTGGAGTAAGGCTCTGTTCTTTTGGACTTAAAGTCACCTTTTTTAAGTTCAGTTCAGCTCCTATAAGTTCTGTTCAGTTCAGTTCATCTCCTATAAGTTCAGTTCAGTTCAGTTCAGCTCCTATAAGTTCAGTTCAGTTCAGCTCCTATAAGTTCAGTTCAGTTCAGTCCAGCTCTTATAAGTTCAGTTCAGAAAAGTTCAATTCTTACAAATTAAGTTTAGAAAAATTATACGGAATATATTATTTATGAAAACCGATATAAAAACATTTGACATTAATTATTGGATACATACATTATCAATGAGACCGCCCGAAGAAATTGTAGAGTATTTCAACTATCGACATTCATCATTTTTGAATGAAAGTTGAAATGACATTTGGTCAATTGAAAAAAAAGGGGAAGATGTTAAAAAATATGCCCCAAATGTCACAAAAGTATCAAATGTCTATTATTATTTCTACATTCACACTCCATAATTTTATAAGGATGCATACTCTTGGTATACCTATTATACAACATGACGTGAATATTTAAGGAACAATAGATTCAGACAACAATAACGTCTAACTCTAGTCAGCTGATCGTTATTGATTTACGTTAATCAACTGACGTGGAGTATCAATATACTAGTTATCCCATGAATATTCCAAAATGACATTTATTATATAAATGCACTATTGTGGAGGACACTTACTCCAACAATCTCCCACTTGTCCGATACAAGTTGTGCATGTAGCCACACTATTGCGGAGAACTCCTTTTCCAACAATATCTCCCACTTGTCTTGACAAGTTGTGTGCTACCGATTCTCTTGTCACTTTGTGTCACATTCTCCCACTCATTGCAAGGTGTCTTTCAGGTCGCACTTGCGATTGAAAAATATAAATAGAGTGGTTTCTCGATCTGGGAGAGTAACTGTCTGACCGGAAAATCTACCAGAGATGTCTTCCGAGCGTGGCCACGCATTTCCAGTCACTACTCCTCGAGTGGCCCGAAGATGTTCAAACCCAATGTGGGTGGACAATTCTTGTTGATCCAACTTACACTGTATAATGCAGATCACCATGACCCAGAAGATGCCCATCGGCCTCCTATCACGGCACGACCTAGGACAAAAACCAAGGTCAATCGAAAACTACACCAACTCAGGTAAATGGTCGCCAGTCTAAAGGATCGACTCATAGGAATAATATAGAAATCCCTGCTACGACCAGGCTTCAATAATTTTGATAAGGGATCCTATAAAGGTCACTGTCCGACAGAGTGTCATACAGTCTGCCTATGTAAACGACCAATCATCTCCATGACCCCATGGCGCTGAACTGTCCATCGATCGACTTACAATCTAGTCACTACGAGACGTCACCTCATATGAGTGACTAGGGACAAAAGTACTAAGTTTATCTTGTTCACTTGAATTGTGTTCAACTTTCATAAAACCAATTCAGATAAAACAAAGCATTGAAATTTAGTCAAACTAAAATAAAGAGTTCATATAAAACTCGAAAAATGAATGCATTTATCATATATGTAAAAATTGATATAATATTCAACTATTACATATCATATAATCTAGAGGAATTCAGGTACTCGTCTTAATCCCATTGCGACGACATGCCCATCATGTTTAGCCTTTGATAAAGGCTTGGTTAGAGGATCAGCGATGTTATCGTCTGTCCCAACCTTACATAAATCAATTTCCTTCCTCTCCACATAATCTCTAATTACATGGTATTTCCTAAGTACATGTCTAGACTTGTTACTAGACTTGGGTTCCTTTGCTTGAAAGATATCCCCACTGTTATCACAATACATCGTGATTGGATCTGCGGCAGTGGGGATTATCCTTAGACCTTCCATGAATTGCCGAATCCACTCAGCTTCCTTAGCAACCTCTGATGCTGTAAGGTACTCAGCTTCTGTTGTAGAATCCGCAGTAACGCTTTGCTTGAAGCTTTTCCAGCAAACAGCTCCTCCATTCAACATAAAGACATAGCCGGATTGGGATTTCAAATCATCCCTATCAGTTTGGAAACTAGCGTCCGTGTAACCCTTTACACGCAACTCAGTTTCTCCTCCAAACACCAAGAACGAATCTTTAGTTCTTCGTAAGTACTTAAGTACGTTCTTGACGGCTATCCAGTGACTCTCACCTAGATTGGCTTGATAACGACTCGTCATGCTCAAAGCATATGCAAGATCGGGACGAGTGCACATCATAGCATTCATGATTGATCCAACTGCAGAAGCATAAGGAATCAATTTCATGCGTTCAAAATCTTCGGTGATGGTAGGACTCTGCGATTTACTCAGAGTGATACCATGACCTATGGGAAGAAAGCCTCTCTTAGAGTCTTTCATTTTGAACCGATCACGAATCTTATCTATATAATCTTCTTGACTTAATGCTAGTATCCTTTTAGACCTATCTCTATAGATCCAGATACCCAAAATGCGTTGTGCTTCTCCCAAATCCTTCATCTAGAAATGTTTCCCTAGCCACTCCTTTGTAGAAGTAAGCATTGGTATATCATTCCCAATGAGAAGTATGTCATCCACATACAAAATAAGGAAAGTTACTATACTCCCACTAAACTTCATGTATAAACATGGCTCCTCGACACTTCGAGTGAAACCGTTTTGTTTAATAACATGATCGAAGCGATGATTCCAACTCCTGGATGCTTGCTTAAGACCATAAATGGATCTCTTAAGTTTTCACACCTTCTTAGGGTTGGATTTATCCACAAAACCTTCAGGTTGTGTCATATACACTTCCTCTTCTAGAATCCCATTCAAGAAGGCGGTTTGGACATCCATTTGCCAAATTTCATAGTTATGAAAAGCGGCAACCTCTAAGTGAATCTTAATGGATCGAAGCATAGCAAGTGGGGCGAAGGTTTCATCATAGTGTAAACCATGAACTTGAGTGAAGCCTTTCACCACCAATCTAGCTTTGTAGACATTATTATGTCCATCTATGCCAATTTTGATCTTGTAGATCCCCTTGAGTGAAGAGGTCGTACCTTCTCAGATAAATCTACCAAGTCCCATACTTGATTTTCGCGCATAGAATCCATTTCGGATCGCATGGCCTCGAGCCAATACGTGGAGTCGGGACTAGAAACAGCCGACTTGTAGGTGGTGGGTTCATCACTTTCAAAAAGTAACAAAACTCCATCTTCCTCGATACATCCGAGGTAACGGTCAGGTTGATGAACAATTCTACTCGACCTTCTAGGGACAACAACCGTTTCAGACGAGGAGGGAACGTTTTCCTCTACTTCATTCTCGGTTTGTGGCTCTTGAAATTCGTCAAGTTCAAACTTTCTCCCACTCTGTCTATTAGAAATAATATTGTTTTCTAAAAAGACAGCATCACGAGACACAAACACTTTGTCCTCGTGACGGTTGTAGAAGTAATAACCACGTGTTTCCTTAGGATACCCTACAAAGAGATATTTGTTGGATCTGGGTGCGAGTTTTTCGTTAGACTTAACATGAATATACGCCTCGCAACCCCAAATTCTCATAAATGACAAATAAGGAGCCTTTCCTTTCCATATCTCATATGGAGTCTTATCTGCCGCTTTAGTTGGGCTACGATTCAGTGAAAAAATTGCGGTTAAGATAGTGAATCCCCAAAATGAATCAGGAAGCTCTGTAAGACTCATCATTGACCAAACCATATCTAATAAAGTTCTGTTTCTCCTTTCGGACACACCATTTAGTTGGGGTGTTCCAGGAGGAGTACATTGTGATACTATGCCACAAGCTTTTAGATGTGAATCAAATTCATTATTTAGATATTCACCACCACGATCGGATCGTAAGGTTTTAATCTTCTTATTCAATTGGTTTTCTACTTCATGTTGAAAC
>JAIUZE010019625.1:0-40759 GCA_022085475.1 Heliosperma pusillum
TATCGAATTGCCTATCTATCCTTATCGTATTTTCACATGTATATCTATATATGCATGCTTCTACTTTTGTATCTCCTTTTATGTACGTTTGATGTGATATGGCTGGGAGAACCCGGAGTTACTCCCCACTGACTGTGGCGTTCATGGTTTTCATGGATGAACAGGTTGCTTGATTGGATGGCTTTTTGCTTGTGGTATTTTGGGTTCGGGTGTGAGCTAGCGGGCGTTGTCTCTGGATGAATCACCTCTAGACGTTATTTAGCTAGTTTGCTAATCACTTTGACATTGATAACATTTTGAGAGACTACGTCTCTTGTAGTATTTTATATTTGGTTTGTAATTATTGACATTCCTCGTATTTCTATCTTGCATGTAAAAAGGTTTTTAAAAACACCGTATTTTCCGCTTTATAATTCACATGCTTGTTATGTTTTATTTCCGCATTCGCGAGGGTTGTCACATAGGTAAATTTATCTTTGCATAGGTGTGCGATATATCCTATCACGTATATAACCCGGTTTTATGGAAATGCGTGATAATAACCAATTAAAATCACAAATCAATACTTAAATCAAATTTAAGCGCGATTTAATTACCCTAACTGTTTTAGAACTCAAATGTTAGTCTTTACTAAATATTTGACAATAATTCAACTCGATTTTATATTATTGCTCGTTTTTTATCCTTATTTACATAACAGTTATGAAATAATTCCAAATTTAATTACAATAATTTAAAATTTGAAAATAAAAATTTTGAACATTCTGGAAAATTTCCAGGACCCTCAACATGTCAAATATTTGGTCAAAAAATTTTGAATTATTTTAGAAAAAAAAATATAGTTGCATTTAATCGATTATATCAAATAAAATGCTTAAAATATACGAAAATTAATCTAAATAATTTTCTAATTTTACATATGATATGTAAAATAAATTTGCAACATATAATAATTTTATCACACTATAAAATTTGTTTTAGCTATTTATGCCTAAATAATCACTATTTATGACCTTTTAACCATTAAAAATCATATTTATCTCAAATTTTACACAAAATTACATGGCCAGATTCAAACTCTAACTATATTTAGTAAATAAAAGTTCATTTTACTCATTAAAATGTGTTTATTTTACTAAAAATCATTAAATTAAGCAATAATCAACCATAAATCATCAAAAATGACCTAAACCATTTTGAACCAGAAGGTATATCATGCATAAAAATTTCGTGACTATCAAATAAAACACAAAATTTCTAGTTTTATTTAGTTACTTTAACTCGTAAAAACTAACCAAACGATTTGCATGCAACATCCAAATGCTCTGATACCAATTGTTAGGTTCATAAACCTCCTCATAAGACACTTCTTATGATGAACTAGTTAAGTCTTTAACTCTTTATCCTAGATCTAGTGCATGCAAAAAATAAAACAAAGATAAGAAGGAAAAATCGTTTCCTCACATTGAAAATGGACGAGTTGGGCACAAGAGCAAGATTCCCTTAGTAATATTAGGGATAAACTCCTAGTTCCAAGTATAAGAACACTCCAATAAGTTGCAGCTAGACTATCCAAAATCTCTCAAATATTAGTTTACTAGAACAATATATATGAGAAGCCCTTAATAAAATGACTAATATGAATATTACTACCCTTAGTAACATTAACATGATATTAGTAATCTATGAAGTTTGTTAATTTGAAACTTCTCAAGTTTCTAGTGTGAGAATGAACTTGAAACCAAAACAACTTGTGTGTTTTCAAAATAAGATGACAAGAAGTGATAAGAGGAGAAACATCTTTCCTTTATCAACATCAACCGGCCACTTCATGTGGAGAGGAGAGCATGCTTTGCTTTTTCTTTTCACAATGTAATAGACTAGGGTTAGGCGTAGGTAGGTAATTATTTTGTCTAATTTTCAATTAGAACCACCATAATGACCTAAACCCTACCCTAAACCCACCAAAACCGGTGCACCCATGTTAATATGGGTGTCCATTTTATTTTTGTGATTTTGTCATTTGTCACATGTGTGACATGTGACATGTAACTTGGCTTATAAATGTATATTTAACTAATTTAAATGCAATTTCATAACAAATAAATTAAACTTAACATTTTAAGTAATAATTTATAATTACATGTATCTAAAATGGGTCATCTTATATTTTGTTAATATAATCTACAACTAATTATAATCATTTATAACCAATTATGCTTATCTCAAATGTTTCATAAACATTAATCATTCTTAGTAATATAACGATTAAATTACTAAATTGAATCTTATTTAATCATATTACAATAAGATATAATTCTCACTTATAATATAAACTTGTTCAATTTAATGGATTAATTAATTTGTATCGCTATACAATTAATTAACTTTCATGATTAAGGAATCGTCCTTTCGGTGTGACCTCAAGGGATCAACTGATCACCACCGTCATACGACAGTAACGTCAAACTTTAGTAAGCCAATCGTTATCGATTAATGTGTACCAGTTGACTTTAATATTTATCATCTCTTTGTATTCTCGTTATTGAGATTTAATTAAGTGATCGCACTTATTGTGAGGACACTTACTCCAACAGATCGACCCAATGTGCAGGTCGACTGACTTCTCCCTTTAAACGGAGAATCTCGAGTCTTTCTTCTCTTATCCGGGATCTAGCGATGACTCCGCAAGTTCCCGTCACTTCTAAGCGTCTTCCGAGCTCCCTTAGCAGCTGGAACTCGGTCAAGAAACGCTTCATCTCCAAAAGATATCGGATAAGGTCCTAGGATGCATGTTTTGAGTACTTTCCTGCATAAACATACATGTGATACCCAAGTAACAAAAACGGGGAGAAAGGCATACAAAACGACTCTAAAGAGTGCAAAATGAAGGCTAAATATAATGCCAAATAGAACAATAGGTGTATATAAAATGCACCTATCAATGCTTGTCATTGTGACACTGGTTTACTTTCCAAACATCATAAACTTCATGTTCCTACTAGCACTAGAGTCACTACTCATCCTTTTGACATGATACATGTTGATTCCTGAGGGTCTTATAGAGTCAAATCCTTAAATGTAGCTACTTATTTTGTACAAATTGTAGATGATTATAGTAGGGTTACATGGACTATGTTGCTCAATAATAAAGAGAGTATAGCTTTGGGCATATCCTAAGACACAATTTCAAGCCTCTATGACAGTCCTGAGAAATGACAATGGCACTGAAATAGTCTAACAAGAATGTGACAAGTTACGCATTCCATGGCATTATTCACCAAAAATCAATTCCTGGTAATCCCCAAAAGGATGGGAAGGTGGAAAGAAAACATAGGCATCTTTTTGATGTTGTCAGAGCCTTAAGGATTCGAGCCTTTTTACCCAAGAAATTTTGGGGAGAAATGATATTAGCAGCCACACCCTAATCAATTTATTTTGGGATAGCAAACTCGTTTTGAAGTATTATTCAAAAAACCTCCTAATTATGTATACCTAAGGGTGGTAGCCTGGTAGGCTATCTTTGCTATGCTGCTCATAAGACTAGAGATAAGTTTTAAAACAGGGCAGTGAGATGTCTCTTTTTGGGATATCCATTTGATCAAAAGGGGTATAAGCTTTATGATCTTGACAATCACAAGATAATCCTGAGCAGAGATGTTTTTATAAGCCCTGACTTCAAGACTGAAACCGGCGTAATTCATGCAAATCCTCAACAATCTTCTGATGATTCCTTACCAACCGGATTCATGCAAATCCTCAACAATCTTCTGATGATTCCTTACCAACCGGTTTCCATGAAGAAGATATTCTGCCTACTAGTACAACCACCAACCACATCACAGATGTCCCTATCAATTCTCCTACCCCAAATAGTAATAATTCAAATAATAATCCACCTTTCAATAACTCGGAAACTAGTACTAGTATGCCAAATAATACTACATCTTCAATTTCTAATGAACCATCTCTCAGGCAATCACAGGGCTAGGAAACTCTCTACCATGCTACAAGGTTACAATCCAGACGTAAACCAACAAAATTCACATTTCATAATTCATAAATATCCAGACTTCTCTATGAGAAGCATACAAATTACAGTACTCACCAAATCCTGTCATTTACAACCACAAATACAGATGACTGAATCAAATGTTAAAACTGAAGAATTGACGTTCATTTACAACTTGGAGATCATCTAGAGAAAGGTCCACCCCTATACAACAAAAGAATTACAATGGTCGAAACTCGAGCATGATGTTAAAATGCACAACCAAAATCACCACACCCCCCCTTTCAAAAACAAGAGAGTGGAAAGTCTGAATACACGCAACAGCGTAAACTTCACCAAAATTTCCAACATAACTTAATAAACCTGAAATAAACCAAAATGAGATCACTCACACAACACTACGTCAGGACGAGAGCAATTAGAATGTGCTTTCTGAGACCACCAAAGCAAAGAAGAAACGATTTGGCAGTACATTGAAAAGGCGAGGTTTAGTGTGAAAGAACTTTGAGCATTGAAAACGAGGAAAAGTTATTGTTCTTCAAGCACCGCTGATAGCCAGTTTGACACAGATGAATGAATTTCTGACTGAAGATCTGCTGATAACGTTAGAGGCGTGATAGCAACCTACGACATGATATGCAAATCTTTAATAACTGGATGGAAACTTGCAACTAACAATTTGAGAAATTGGAAGCTTACATATCCGTTTTGTACAGCTTTAAAATCAAAATCCTCGTCTGGGTTTTCGATTTCTTCAGCGGAGAACTGAAGTTAACCAAGAATTGTGTCAGCTAGTGCAGAGATCGGGGGTGATGGGGCAACTATTAATGAAAGAGAATCCCAGGGGCATTCATAAAGTATTTGCTTTTCTATGTTTGAAAACTTAAGTGCAGCTTGATTAATCGTCATTTAATATCAATATTGATCAATTCGAGTAATCCCGGATAGCATCAAGAGTCTAACAAAGTTGATGCCAGGTACCAATTCGATTATGTCAATTCGGTCGTATACTGGTATTCTTGTTACACTGTTCGGGTGAGTTCTGGTCTCAGTCCGGTCATTCAACGTACGCGTCACTAACATACCTCAAGGCGAAAATGCTTTCTTATTGATTGCTGGGAGTTCTGCTTCTTGGCAACCCCAACTGATTCAATCTCTACATTGTTTCTCTGTGTATTCACTCGGCGTGCTGCACCCTAGAAACAGTGACAAAAACATAAGGTAAACTGACATATTCCAGCGCTAAAAAAGCATTATAAGATGGTGCTCACAGCTGCTGAGGCGTCTCTTCCAAGCTGAGCAAGCTGAATACCAAGGCTCTGCTGATTGGCCATAAAATTAATAGCAGAAGGATGTTTGTATGAAGAAATAGCCCGCCAAGATAATCCAGATCTCCACGAACTCTGCTTTGTCACTCTGAAACCCTGATAATTAGCCACGTAATAACTGATACTGTCAAATTTCGACATGGGATAGTTAGGTCGAATCCATTCACAAACTTTACAAAGACACATGATAACTACAAAAAGTTTAACTTCGCGGTGGGGTTGTAGGTCATATCCATTCACAAACTTTACAAAGACACATGTTAACTACAAAAAGTCGAATACTAATGGACAATTTAATTCTAGTCACACATGTGATTTAAAATGTCAAAGCTACAGAATATGAATAGACCTGATATCTAAAAGCATGTGATTACTGGTTGAAACATTCAAGAAACTGTCGTGCAACCATAGAAAAATAAGCGAGCCATTTCTACGACACACGTGCACAAACAAGGTGACAGAATACTTTAAGGCTGGAAAGTCAAAAGACGTGAAAAGAATTTCTGAAACTTGGTTACAGTGGAAACTGACATTATCTAATAGGCATATGTCCAATTCACCACTGCTGCCCTATATTACCCTACCTGGCGTGTCACTTGTCACGTAAGAACTTCATTTAAGGCAAAAAGTACGAGAATCTACAAAATAGTTAAGTCAAACCAATTCAGCGAATTTTACCACGTCTCCTAGGAATTTAAAAAAATTCTAAAAAAAAAACATTAGGCACATAATATTAAGCGAAAAAAAAACACAAAATAGTTTAGGATAGCGCCAGTTCCGTTTTAGCCTTTATTCTCCTGTAACCTTCAAGCATCTCTCTTTAAAACAGCAAAAGGTCCTTCCAGCGCAAAGCCATCCACCAAGGACGAAGGAAGTTACTATGCCAGGACAAACTGTTATTTAAAATTCATATAAGCCTTTTCTTTTACTTGAACTTACCCCTCTGTTAGTTCCTAGAAATGAGGACGATACAAAATTTTAATAGACTTTAGAAAACCCTTTTGTCCATCATTTGACACAGACAAAGAGCTAATAAAGATTAGAAATGACCAGAGAAGCTAAACACAGTTCTCTAAGGCATCATAAATCAGAATCTTACGACTGAGTCTTTTATGAACAACCTTGAGAATATGGCAGAGTGGGGAGTTAAACATATGCAGCTTTAGTTTTGCATTGATTCGAGAATTGAACACAAAGAATGCCAACTATAAGGAGTCCTTTGCTTTACAGGAAAATAGGAAATGAAAATCAGGAAATTCTTTATGAGGGTAGAAAGATTGATATCTCACTAAGAATATTGCACTGTTTTCACTAGTTAATGTGTGCACCATTGACACCCATAATTCATAATTGTTAAGAAATAGTGAGATGTTTTATTTCTTTACGAGAGAGATTTTTTCTCCCTGGTTCAAAAGCAAATGTGAAAATTCAGAAATTCTGACTTTTGAGACCTAAAAAAATTTGAAAATTACATGCTTGAAAACCAATAACTGTGGAAAAAAGAGCACACCAGCAGATAATCAACTGGAAATGATAGAGCTCCAAATCAAATATCTCTGTCACTTCCAGAACTGAGATAAGGGTTTTGAGATAAACTAAGTGTTGCATAAACCAGAAAAAGAAATTCGAAGTTCAAACAAAAACCACGACAGTAGAGACCTTCTTTATACATCAGTAATTTCAATAAGTTTCAAATCTGACTTAAGAAGGACAGACGGACAGCACACTAGAAAGTCAATACTCAGATGGCAACAAGAATGACATTACTATGAAGGCCATAGTCATATACTAGCTATAACAAACCTTGTTTGCTGAAGGAGAAATCGGTATCTCTACATTTAAGAAGCAACTTTTGGGAAAACGTTTCTCCTCAATGTCTCTTATTGCGGCAGTTATTAATGGTAGACAAATTTCTACAGCATCTTTCAAATCATTTTCTGAGCTTACATCATTTTTCCTGCATCATAAACATAATTATCTATATCATTTACGTAAAGGAAGATGGAAAAAAGTCATGCAAAAGCATCAGATATAAGGTACTACCAATCCATTGATATACAAAGTGCTGGCACACCACTGATTAATGCCTCTCTGGCACCAGCAATAGCCCCGGAATACAACCTATTCATGTATAAGAGAAAACAAACATTTTCATATTATAGAAATCAGAAACAATAGTACCATCTGCATATACTAACCATAAATCAAGTAACATATTTTCAAAAAGGTGATCTTAGAAATAACGAAAAATTTAGACGAAGAATATTTATAAAAAATGAACTACAAACCAATCAAATACTTACATGTTCTGACCGCAGCTTGACCCCATATTAATTCCACTAAGCACCTAAAATTCAGCACGTTAAAATTAAAATACAGTTCATCAGTAACTAGAAGTGAGTGAAAAAGTACAAGCTATACCAGCACAGGCTTTGACCACGAAAACAAAGACTGTGATAAAGCTAATGACACACAGTCTGCAGGTGTACCTGATCAAAGTAAAACACAAAGTGGTCAGTATCAACGCTCTCAACATAACAGCATACTACCTCTGCTCCTTATTATATAAAGTTCATTATCAAACTAAGCCTTAGGAGAGGGTATTGTGGAGAGAAATAATTCATGTTGAGATTTAGTTTCAGTTTTAGATTTTTATTATCATTTTACTAAAAGAAAAAAATTATTTTTTTTCTATTTTTTTTTTAAATGACTTGCACTCTTTTTGGTTTAACAAACACATTTTACAACTTAAATCTTTGTTTTCAAGCTTTTCTTATTTTTATTTTATTTTTTAGAGACGCATGTTTTATCAATCATTTATCTATTTTCTTTTACTTTGTTTAATTACCTTTGATTGTATTGGCATATTCAATCTCAATGGATTTGGATGATGATTCATGTTAGCCGACCCTAACCTATGTTAGGACTAAGGCCTTGTTGTTGTTGTTGTTGTTGTTGTTGTTGTTGTAGTTGTATCAAACTAAGCCTTAGACTTTAGAATCACAACAAAATTTTAATCATTTCTATACATTTGTGTAATATATGTGAGGTATAGTTTGACCAAATGTATAGAATTGATTGGAATGGAGGAAGTACCGATTTACGAAAATAACGGAACCTAAATCTTTAGAATCATATCCTAAAGTCTTTTCATATGAGTATACATTTCATGTTATTTACTCATGTATTTTGAGAGCTACTGAAGAGAGAAAAGTGACAGTCTCAATATGTGAAAACGTTAACAACATGAAACAAATAGGGTACCCAATAAAAAGTCAGATACAAGCCATAAAAAGATCACGACAAATCATCCATCTCAAAGGTTAAAAAAAGGGGCAAAACTTCACAAGTCCTCCACACCCTAACTTACCATTTTGCAACTGCTCAAACACAGGGAGAGCAAATGAAATCCAGAGTACTGTAAATTCTCAAATACATTGTTGTTCTAAAGTTGAAAATCATGATCGAGCAGATAAAAAGCAAGCACCAAATGCTCAAAGTCCTATACAACGTATTAAACAACGGTATGATTGGGTTAAACTACGAAGGCGCTATTTGATAACTTATTTCATCTTCGAGTTACAATCAAGAAAATCAAATACCCAGGTAAACTGTCAGCACAGCATAGAGGTCAACACATTTCAAATCAAGCTTCTAATACCAACAACCCCCACATGTAGCACACAAAATTACAAAAATGTGAAGACAATTATTAAGTACCAACATATAATATCGATCTCAATTAAAAAAGTAACCAACTATTTTGGGATCAATCACATGATTCACAGATTCAACAACAATATTCTACCGGAGTCTAAAGAGGTCCTGCAAGCAGGTGTAAAGGGGTCACCATTTACGTAATTTTACCCATTTCTAACAAAAAAGAAGGTGGTGTCCAAATGACTTCAATATAAGACTCTATGTCTAGAACCAGGGACGGAGGGAGGGGTTGGCTACACGGGGTATAGGCCCTACATGATTTCATGATAGATAAGTTTTACTATCAAACATAGACATTGTAGAAACCTAGCAAGGTTGGTTAATAGAGAGCATTTTAAAGGAATTATGAATTGGAGGTTGTGAGTTCAAGCCTTTAGCCATTTAACCATCTCTTTTTGTATATTTTTGTGGACGCTTTTAACTTACATAGATAATAGGGTACTTTCAAGCTTGAAATTCATTAAGTTTTAGACTTCTGAATATATTTTATTAAATTTTAATACTTTCAAACAAGTTTGACAAGATAAATACATAGTTAAAATGGTGTGAATTAGAAATCTATTAAGGTGCTCTACATTTGTAAAACACAAATTCTCATTTGTGACGCAAATTTTTCGTCATAAGCTTGTGACCTCTCACAAGCTGCAAGTGGGAGAGAAGTTATGAGAGGTCACAAGCATGTGATGGTCACAAGCAAGACCTTATGTTTATAAAAATAAACCATACTCGTATATTTTAAAATCTCAGTTAAACTCAATATATTGTACGGAGTATTATTTTCGCCCTACATTACAAATACCACCTATATCACTATACGTATTTAAATCCTGGCTACAACTACATCAAACGACTCCTAATTCATAATGAAAAGAAGTGCAATCAAATTAGTAGAGGTGGGGGGAAGTACGAGCATTGAAAATTTGTAGTTACAAATTTGGATGTTTTTCTAATTTGCTTTATTCAATGAATCCTGGTTCGGCCACTGAACTTTAGTGAATCATTTTGCTTTATTTCATCGATTATTGAGAAGATATTTCCGAAGTAAATAATATTGTAATATTACTTAATTGTCATACAAGTTATTGTTATTTTGTTACCTAATTTCTAGGCCTTAGAATAGGTAAATATTATTTTGGAAGATATTGTTTTAGGGTGTATATAAGTTTTGCTTATGTATTCTGTAAATCATTAAGTTGAATACAAAACAAATTCTACCCTATCTCACGTTTCTTTATAGCATCAGAGAGATTGGTTTCGATCCAAAATTAATCAATTAATTCACTCATCATCGTTTTTTTTCAAATAATAATCTCATATCAAAACAATGACAGGATCGATCATTGAAAGTGCTAAAGGTGGAGGAAGCGGATCAAAAATAGAGGTAATCTCGCCGTCATCTCCGTTGTACCTCCATCCTTCAGATGGTCCTGCCTTGTCTTTGACACAAATTAAGTTCGATGGTGAGAATTATGAACTTTGGGCCGACGCTATCCACAATGGTCTTGACGCCAAGAACAAGTTAGCCTTTGTTGAGGGAACTGTCACAAGACCAGAAACAAAGTCTGGAGAGGGAGAGACCGTTGAAGCCGTCGCGTGGCGTCAGTGTAACGCCATGGTAAAGGCGTGGATAAGAAACGCCATTGAAATACGACTTCACTCTAGCATCACCTTCTCCAGCACTGTACCGGAGATATGGAAGGAACTGAAGGAAAGGTTCTCTACTGGTAATGCGCCTCGAATCCACCAACTGAAGGCCGAACTTAACGAGTGCAAACAAAGTAAAGAACAATCAGTCATTGATTATTATACTCGTCTCAAATCGCTGTGGGACGAATTGGGCAATTATACCAAGGTGCCAAATTGTACGTGTGGAGCAGCTACGTTCTTCAATAAGGAACGTGAAGAAGAAAAAGTCCATCAGTTTCTGATGGGTCTCGACACAACTAAATACGGACACATTCGCTCTAACTTGCTCATGGAGGATGAGGTGACTTCATTAAGTAGAGCCTATGCGCTCGTTCTCCGCGAAGAGAGGCATAAGGCTGTCACGAAAGGCAAGGAAGAGGTTATCGAAGCAGCCATGGCTGTCCAAACAATCGTGGGAGACACTAGTGCCGAGACAGAGGAAGCAAAGGTACCACGCTGCACATACTGCAAGAAACCGTGGCACACAGAGGAAAGATGCTACCAGAAACACGGGTTTCCTTCTCGAGGCAGAGGTCGTGGAAGGAGAGGAGGCCGTGGCCAAGGCCGTGGTGGTGGAAGGAGCAGTGACTACCAGAGTGCTAACGCTGCATCAACAAGTGAGGGAGATGGACAGCGAATCGATTTGACAGCCGATGAATTAAGTCGAGTTCGAAGTTTTTTAGCAGCAAAGACAGGAGGTAGTTCGAACCCGAAATCATCAGGTATATTTTTTGGTAATTGGATGGTTGATAGTGGGGCATCTCACCATATGACGGGTAGGCGAGAGCTACTCCAACAGCCTACCCTTGGAAGATCGTCTACAGTTGGGTTGCCAAATGGATCACACATAGTGGCAAATGAATATGGGAGCGTAAAATTAAATGAAAACCTTATTTTATGTGATGTGCTATTTGTACCGTCTTTGACTTGCGATTTAATTTCTGTACAACAATTGATTAGGGAAAATAATTGCGTTGTGACATTTAATTCCGACTATTGTGTTATACAGGACCAGTCTACGAGGACGAAGATTGGACGTGCTGAGCTCAAGGACGGGGTTTATTATTTGAAGAATGAACAAAAGGACATCGTTGCCAGAACCAGTGCTAAGGGAGACATACGTCTTTGGCATAGACGACTAGGCCATCCCTCAAGCAGTATTTTATCTTCTTTTTCATCTTTAGTTGGGTGTGATTTATTTTGGAACTCTAGTGATGTGTGTGATTCTTGTTGTCGGGCCAAACAAACTCGTTCGGTTTTTAAGTTGAATAATAAACGTAGTGATGAATTATTTGCTCTTATTCATTGTGATATTTGGGGTCCGTATCAAGCTGAGAGTCTAACTAGGGCACATTATTTTTTAACCATCATGGATGATCGAAGTAGAGGAGTGTGGGCTTACCTAATGAAAGATCGTGGTGAGGTAAGTCAATTAATGATCAATTTCTGCAAAATGGTCAAGACTCAATTCGGGAAACAGGTTAAAATTGTTCAAAGTGATAATGGGACCGAATTTTTGTCCGGAACCATGAAAGAATACTATAATGAATGTGGCATAATTTATCATACTAGTAATACGGATACCCCACAACAAAACGGTAGAGTCGAGAGAAAACATCGACACATTTTGGAGAAATCTAGAGCTCTCCGTTTTGAGGCAAATTTACCCATTGAGTTTTGGGGGGATTGCGTATTGACTGCTTCATACCTGATTAACCGAACCCCTTCTCGAGTTCTCAATGGGCTCACACCTTATGAGGTCCTCCACGGTCAAAAACCGAACTTGGATAACATGCGTGTGTTTGGTAGCTTATGTTATGCTCACAACAAAGATAAACCGCGAGACAATAATGAAAGAGGCAAGCGATGCATTTTTATTGGGTACCCGCAAAATAAAAAGGGATGGAAAGTTTTCGACTTGAAACGTAAGGTGTGCTTTGTATCAAGAGATGTTGTCTTTTACGAGCATGTGTTCCCATATTTGGTGGGTAATCCCACGAGTTCAAGGGAGACAAATCCTCCTGCCACTTTTGACAACTTGCAGCCAATATATGATACAAATTTAGAAAATGATCCCATTGATACAAATTTAGCAAATGATAATGCATACGTCGAAGATGGACAGGGAGTGAGCAACAATGAGGAAAATGCACAATTAAGCAACGAACCCAGTGGGGATAGAGAAATAATTCATGATGGTAATAATTTAGAAGATGAAATTGTTGAGGAGCAGCTCGGTCGAGGTGCTAGACAGCGGTTCGAGCCTTATTGGAAGAGTGATTACGTTTGCAAGTCGACCCGCATAATAAACCCCGCTCCAAGCGCTCCAGTGCATCCTTCTTCATCTTCAAAGTCAGGTACGCGATATCCGATAGTTAATTATGTCACGACGAGTTGTTTTTCTGAATCTTACAGGAATTATTTAGCCCGAGTTGATGTCATTCGTGAACCACACCATTATCGAGAGGCCGAGAAAATACCCGAATGGAGGCAAGCCATGGCAGCTGAGATTCGTGCTTTAGAAACCAACGGCACCTGGAAAGTGGTGGATTTACCAGCCGGAAAACGACCCATAGGATGCAAGTGGGTGTACAAGGTGAAATATAAAGCCGATGGTACGATAGAGCGATATAAAGCTAGACTCGTCGCACAAGGGTACACTCAAATAGAAGGGGTTGATTACCATGAAACGTTTGCGCCGGTTGCGAAAATGACTAGTGTGAGATGTTTGCTAGCCGTGGCAGTGGCAAAGGGTTGGTCAATTGCTCAGTTGGATGTGAATAATGCGTTTCTCCATGGCGACTTAAGTGAAGAAGTTTACATGAAGATACCATCCGGATATAATGTGAAAGGCGACAATAAGGTATGTCGATTGCTTAAGTCACTTTACGGGTTGAAACAAGCGTCTAGAAATTGGTTTGCTAAATTAACTACTTCGCTTACCAAGTATGGGTTCGTGCAATCCTTGGCCGACTACTCATTGTTTACTTATAATAAAGACGGTGTTTTTATTGGCCTTTTGGTTTATGTGGACGATATGATTATCGTTAGTAATAATGATGAAGCTAGCACGAGACTCAGGAAATTTCTGGACCGTAGCTTTGGAGTAAAAGACCTCGGCAAATTACGATACTTCTTGGGCATAGAGGTAGCACACGGGTCCAAAGGACTCTTCCTTAGCCAGCGAAAATATGCATTGGAAATCATTAGCGAAGCGGGATTGGAAGGAGCAAAACCAGTTAGTACTCCTATCCAACCGAATCACAAATTGTCGCTGGCAGATGGGTATATTTTGCGTGACCCCATGAAGTATCGTCGGTTGGTAGGTCGATTAATTTATTTGACGATCACACGGCCAGATTTGGTTTATTCGGTTCATGTTTTATCCCAGTTTGTACACGCACCAAGAAAAGAGCATTTGGAAGCTGTGTTACGGGTGATACGCTATGTCAAAGGCTGCCCAAGCAAAGGAATTGTGATCGACAAAGAGTGTGATTTTTCCTTACGAGGGTACTCCGACTCGGATTATGCGAGTTGTCCGTTGACCCGTAGATCGTTGACTGGGTATTTCGTGGCCTTGGGAGGCACGCCTGTGTCTTGGAGGGCGAAGAAGCAGACTACAGTTGCAAAGTCGACTGCAGAGGCCGAGTATCGTGCCTTGGCCGGAGTCACGAGTGAGCTTCTTTGGTTAAAATCATTTTTGACGTCCCTTGGAATATCTCACTCACAGCCCATGCGGATTTTTTGTGACAATCAAGCTGCGCTACATATTGCGAAAAATCCGGTTTATCATGATCGAACGAAACATATTGAGGTCGATTGTCATTTCGTTCGTCATCATCTTGTTCAAGGAACGATTTCAGCTACACATGTGAGAAGTAAGGAGCAAATAGCAGACCTCTTCACTAAGGCCTTAGGTGGCGAAGCCTTCGAATATCTTCAGTCCAAGTTGGGTGTCACGTTACCGAGCCTACCAACTTGAGGGGGAGTATTGAGAAGATATTTCCGAAGTAAATAATATTGTAATATTACTTAATTGTCATACAAGTTATTGTTATTTTGTTACCTAATTTCTAGGCCTTAGAATAGGTAAATATTATTTTGGAAGATATTGTTTTAGGGTGTATATAAGTTTTGCTTATGTATTCTGTAAATCATTGAGTTGAATACAAAACAAATTCTACCCTATCTCACGTTTCTTTAATCAGGTATAACCGTATAACTAATAAACGAAAATAGCGGGGAATTATTTGAAAGAAGAAGAAAGTACCAGAAACTTGGAAAGCAGTGGCGCCCTTAATATCTGTAGAAGTCACCTCCACCGTCTCCCGTACAGTCAACGAATGTCCGGAAGCAGATTTATCACTATACCATTAATATCATCAACACATCAATTAATGAAATAAATTAATATTACTATTATTATTATTATTATTATTATTATTATTATTATATTGTGGATGAAGATAGAAAGAACATACAACTGAGGAGCGCAAACATTGACATGGTAGAGAGCTTGGCGAACGAGGGCGTCAACGAGTGAACTGAGTCCAGGCGAGTCGATTCCATCTGCGTTCGTCACCAACACCACAGGCTTTTCCTCCTCGGGGTTTGACTGAGTCAACTCGGTTGACTCGGGGGCCGATGCAGGTGACTCGTCCCCGCCATTTTTGCGGGAGGTGAGAACTTGCTGGAGATTGGCGACGAGTGAGGGAGGTAAGGGGTTTCTGTTAATTGACATTTTATTATTTGGATTTGGATGGATGGATCTGGATTATGCTTCGTACCTGCTTGCTCCCTATAATTCGATGAGGTACTTGATACTTGTTGGCTTCTTGCTTCTGCTATTGTTTTGTTTGACTTTTACTGGATTTAACAAATCTACAAAACCAACTCAAATTACACGCAACTTAATTTTGAGGGAGTTTGGTGGTGCCAAATGGTTCAATCGGATCGGATTTAGATTGGCTCTTTTTATGTTGGCTATTTCGGGTTTGCTATATATTTTGGGTTGGTTAGATCGGGTCTGGTAGTTTCGTCTGGTCAATAGCGGATGTGTTGTTGTTGGGTCACTTTGAGTCGGATCATTTTCAGATATGAATCTCTTTGGGTTGGGTCTTTTTGAGTTATAGTTAAAAAAAATTAATTAATTAGAAAAAAATACTCTCTTATACAATCCAATCTACGTGTGGCTCCGGACACAAGTTTTAAGAAAAATGTCTCACATGTGGTAAAATGTCATTAATTGCCCTTAAATTTTAATGTTGAAAAGTAGTATATTTGATGACATTGTATGTAATTAAATGGGTGTTGCAAGGATAAAATGGTCTAAATGTTACCCAAAAAAATGAGTACATTGGATTGGATTGTACAAAAATGGAAAGTGGGCACATTGGATTCGATAGGATGGAGTACCTTTTTTTCCAAATTTAGTTAAGTAAAACTAGTGTTATTAACAATCAATAATGGCTATAAAAGGCGGTTTTACACAAGTAATAGGGTATTTAGCATACTAGCTTTGATTTATTGGTTTCACACGTAAAAAGGTTTTACATGAGACTTTTTCATTAACAATTGACCATTTATTTTGATGTGTATAAAATTTAGTACGCAAGATGATCTGACATAAAATTACTCGTTTGGATAACTTTAGATCTTTCGAGTACGATCAATTACAAGTTGGGTGATTTTGAGTAGGTAGACACACAACTCCCCGCAAGAAATTTGACCTTCTTATTTAAAGTTTTCAACATTTTATTGGTTTGAATATAAGTTTTAATATAATTACTGTATTTCATTTATTTATATACGTTGTTTTACAAAGTAATATACTTACTTTATTTCGTTTATTGGTTTGCTCAGGTCATCCTTAAGTCGAAAGGTTTCGAAACGGGTCATTTTGGGTCGGGTAGAGTCATCGCTTTTAGGTCTATCTAAGTTTGGGTTGAGTATGGGTCGGGTTGGTCAATTCGGGTTTCAGGTCATGTCTGGGTTATGCAATCTTCGAATTACTATCAGGTCTCATGTCAACCCTATCGGATGAGATATTGGGGTCTGGCCCATTTTGCTAGGTCTATTTGTGAGAGAGGGACCAAAGGATGAGGGAAATTATCAACCTATGTTTTATCAAGTACTATAACATATTTTTTGGTAGGTCTTTGTTAACCATTAACCACTTATGTTGTATAAATGGAAGAGAATGGAATGCGATATGATACCTTTGAGATATAAGGATTTAAATCCACTCATTCCTAACATAGTTTGATTCAGTCAAAAAATTTCAAAAAGAAGGATTGGGGTCGAGTTAGAATCAACGGATGAAATGGATTTGAGTCTTACTTCGTATTGTATGAACCAAAATTAAGATCAAATAAATGAAATGAAGTGGGTTGATGATTGATAAACTTACATAATAAAAGACTCCAACTTTACAGCAAATTCCAACGATATGAATGGAGCACAATGAACCAAAATAATGAAAAGAGATAGAATAAAATATGTGAGATGGGAGAGAGATAGAACTTAATAGAAATAAGGGAGATAGAGATAGAGATGAATGAATGCAGAGGTTAACGTACAACAAATGATGGTGTAACACCCACATCTACTAAAGTGTCTTACCAATGCTTACCTTATCAAAAGGAAGTGTTAGCATCTCGATTAACCGAGGTTGTGTATATCAAATACACCATAATGAAATATTTATTGCAATAAGTAATGTTTAATATGACTACAATAATCCAAAATCCAAAAAGTAATACAACTGAAACTCAAACTCCAAAATGTCAAAAGACTCTGCAACAAAAGACTCAGCGGAAGCTAAAGGTGATCATCATCTCGCAGCGTCCCAACTAACCCTCAAGCAAGCTCAGACAACGTTATCTGCTAGATTCCTTGCTAATCTTTCCCCAGTGGATCATAGCAGTTTTTGAAAACAAAGACGGGGTCAGTACAATTATGCAACAATAAAAATCAATCACAAAATTAGCATCACTCCACCAGTCCACCGCCTCCAACACCAAGACTACAATTGGCACTCATCGCAACATGTAGTCGGGTTCCCATCGCAACAAGTAACCCACCCATGTCAATGCCAAACCGCAACACTGAACATCAAAATCGTCGCTCATCGCAACGAGCGAATCCAATTCATTAATATGCACACCCCCCAAGCAACGGGAGTCACAAGGGACGAAACATGGGGGTGAAACCATCTCCCAACATGGCTTACAATATTAAATCACATTTCCAACATTCATAATCATAATATCATACAATCTCAAGTAATCAATCATAATAACACCAACAAGGCATAATCATACTGAGTAGGGAAAACCTTACCTCAATTCGCACTTCCTTTCAACAATGCAACAAGAGACGAGCTACAACTGCTCCTCTACGAAATCCTCAACTAACAATCATACACAATAGTTCTAGTATCAAGACTCATCCTTAATTATCCCAAAGATTACCCAGATTAGGGTTTCTAATATACTAAGCAACAATACTAAACTGATTAAGAATGATAAACATACTAATGCGATTGATGCGGAAAGAGAGATTCCGAAAGCTTAACAATGATAAATCCTTGCGTGGAGATGATTATGGTGATTAGAGGGGTTTAGAGAAATGACTAGGTTAATACGAAATACTTTAGTAATTGACGAATATAATTTAATAATCTTTAATAGTCTTAATCAAAACCGCGCAAAAACACGACCCCGACCAAACACTTGGCCGAGTACGTATATTTGGCCAAGTACGCGATACTCGACCGAGTGCTCCGCTAACTCGGTTGAGTGACACCTAGGCAGAAGCCTATCTCAGATACACATCCAAAATACTCGGTCGAGTATGTATGGTCCACTCGACCGAGTACATAGTTATGAGAATACGTAGAAGTAAAAGGATAAACTCCAATTAAGGTGGGCATCCACCTCATTACTCTATTTCAGCCACTTAATAGTGAGTTAGACATTAAAGATAGCTCAGGTTATGGTTTTTAAAAAGGGTACATTAGATGATTTATAATAAAGAGGGGTATATAGTAGAAAATTTTATAAAAAAAACTAGCCCAAATTGTTGAGTAGGGCGGTCTCGTAGCATAGGACAAGTCCATTAGGTACAAGCCCAATATGTAGGAAAAAAATATAACATGTTTAAATATGAAATAAACCAACTTTGTCCCCACTATTATACTGTCAGTACTCCTCTTAGCATTTCTTGTTGTTTGACGAGTCCTCCTCCTACACCATCCCAACCATTTATGCCACCTAGAATGATTACCTAAAAATCCAGATGCCGGCTATCTTTTTCGCATAACACTTCCATACAAAGATTCATCTCAAGACCATACCTTCTTACCTAAATCATTCGGCTTTCAAATAGAAATTGGTAGTCTTAATATCAGGACTTTAGACAACAAAACTAAAGCAATATTATTATATTTTTAACTTTTAACAAAAAGAAATAGAATAAAAATCTTGAGGTTTTTTTCATAATTATACGAAGTTTTAAATCTAAAATTGTAGAAAAACGATATTACGATATCTCATAGTATCGTAATATTGTCCTATAGCAGCTGTATATATTATTTGATTTGGTGTATATTATTTTTACCTAAACTATAGGCTTTAGTTAGGAAAGATATATTCTAGTGTTGGATAAGTACAACGTTGTATTGCTACTGCTATTCATTTCAATAAGAATAAATAACTTTTCCATATAGCTCTCTCTGTTTTTCATGGTATCAGAGCAGTTTTAAATTATGCGTTTCCGCAAAAACACAATAATACAACATGACGAAGGGCGATGGAAAATCAATTGGACCGTCTTCTCCTCTATTTCTCCATCCCTCTGATAGTCCTAGTTTGATGCTGACTCAAACAATATTTAATGGTGAAAATTATGAATTATGGGCAGATGCGGTAAGGAACGGTCTCGACGCCAAAAACAAATTGGGGTTCGTCGAGGGTACCGTCAAGAAACCAGCGTCTAGTTCGAGTGGAGACGAAAGTTACGAAGAAGTGACATGGAGGCAGTGTAACGCGATGGTGAAATCGTGGTAACGAAACGTCATTGATGCAAAATTGCATCCGAGCATTACCTTCTCAGCCACTGTTATTGAAGTTTGGCAAGAACTAAAGGAGCGTTTTTCTGCGGGTAACGCGCCCCGTGTTCATCAATTAAAAAGCGATCTAAACGAGTGTAAGCAAGGCACTCGATCTGTGGTAGAATATTATACACACTTGAAGACCATATGCGACGAACTAGCAAACTATAGTCGAGTGCCAACGTGCACTTGTGGAGCAAGTGCGGCTTTGAACAAAGAGCGAGATGAGGAGAAGGTTCATCAATTTATCATGGGTCTTAACAATGCATTGTATGGACACATTCGGTCGAATTTATTGATGGAAGACGATTTAACCTCTTTAAGTCGGGCCTACGCTCTGGTCTTAAGGGAGGAGAGACACAAAGCCGTGACACGCATCAAGAAGGAGCAACAGCAAGAAGTGGCAATGTCAGTTCAGACAAGTACTGATCGTGGTCGTGGAACTCAGTGGCAGAAGAAGCAGGACAATGCAGATTCGCCAAATGAATGCATCTATTGCGGGAAGTTTTATCATACGGAGGAAACTTGCTATATGAAACATGGGTACCCTTCTGCTAGGGGTCGTGGCAGAGGAAGGAAAGGAGGACGTAGCAGCGGTCGTGGAGGACGAAGCCAGGGAAACACTTTTCAGGTCGCTAATGCTACAACCAGTAGCGAGACAGAGTTGCCAAAACAAAATCTAACGATTGACGTCGTTGAGCAGCTGAGAAATCTCCTTATTAATAAGACAAAAGGTAGCAAGACATTGACAGGTATGAATTAATGGTTGCTAGATAGTGGGGCTTCTCATCATATGACAGGACGCCGAGAATTACTTTCCAAAATATGGAAAGGAGCGCCATCGACCGTCGGATTGCCAGATGGATCCGAAATTATAGCACAGGAGCATGGAAGTATCGTATTAAACGATAAATTTGTTTTGAAAGATGTCTTATATGTTCCATCTTTGACTTGCGATTTAATTTCGGTACAACAATTAATTAGAGAAAATAATTGTGTTGTGACCTTTTATCCTGACTATTGTGTAATACATGACCAATCTACGAGGATGAAGATTGGACGGGGTGAGCAGAAAGACAGGGTTTATTTTTTGAAGGAGGATGGACGAGAAATCACGGCAAGGACTAGTAGTAATGGAGATGCACAACTTTGGCATAAAAGACTCAGACATCCGTCAAACAGTATTTTGTCATCTTTTTCAAGTTTAGTTGGTTGTGATTTAATTTGGAACCCTCGTGATATTTGCGATCCTTGTTGTCGAGCAAAACAAACTCGGTCAGTTTTTAAGCCTAATAATAAAAGGAGTATTGATTTGTTTTTTCTAATCCATTGTGATATTTGGGGACCGTATCGTACAACTAGTCTATTAGGAGCCCATTACTTTCTGACCATCGTAGACGACCGAAGTAGGGGAGTATGGGTATACCTAATGAAAGATAGAGGAGAAGTCAGTAGGCTTATGATAAATTTTTGTAAAATGGTACAAACACAGTTTGGGAAACAAGTAAAAATAGTACAAAGTGATAATGGAACGGAGTTTCTTTCCGGGACAATGAAAGAGTACTATAATGATAACGGAATAATCTACCAGACTAGTAATACTGACACCCCCCAACAAAATGGAAGGGTAGAAAGAAAACACCGACACATCTTGGAAAAGGCGAGAGCACTTCGTTTCCAAAGCAATCTACCTATTTATTTTTTGGGGGAATGTGTCCAGGTCGCGGCATACTTGATCAATCGAACACCGACTCGCCTTCTTGACGGTTTAACCCCCTATGAAATTTTGTATGGTGAAAACCCCAGTTTTGATAATATACGAGTGTTATGAAGTCTTTGTTATGCCCACCGGAATGAAGAACTTTCCAATTCTAACCGGAACATCCTCCAATACACCCAAAGGTTGATTTGTAGATCGGTCCGCCATTTGGAGTGTGATGTTGGTGCACTTAAGTTCTCCCATGCCAAGTTTCTCACAAATGGAATATGGCATCACACTCACACTAGCTCCTAAATCACACAAGGCCTTGTCAATTGTTATGTTGCCTATGGTGCACGGGATAGAGAAGCTACCCGGATCTTTCAACTTTTGAGGGGTTGGGTTTTGTAAAAAGGCACTACACTCACCGGTAAATGCTACGGTTTCAACTCCACTCAATGACTTCTTTCTTGTAAGGATGTCTTTCATAAAGTTTGCATAGGCGGGAATTTGAGTGATGAGGTCAGTGAATGGAATGGAGACCTCCAAATTCTTGACAATGTCCATGAATTTGCCTAATTGCTTGTCTAGCTTTGTTTTGGCTTGTCTAGAAGGGAAAGGTAGTCTTATCACAATAGGCTCCTCAACCTTCTTGTTCTTTGTTACCACTTCATCCTTCTTTTCAATAACAACTTGCTCACTTGAAGAGCACTCTTCTTCCTTGTCATCCAATTCAACAACTTCATTTTCAATTGGTTCATCATCTACCACTTTGTCTCCCTCACCATTATCATCTTCAATTGGCATCCTTGGTCCCTCATAACTCTTTCCACACCTCACATGTATGGCATTGGCGGTTTCATTTCTAGGTGGGTTACCTTGAGGAGGTAATTGACCTTTTCCCCTAGAGGAACTCCTCGAGGCTATTTGGGTCACTTGAGTTTCAAGCATTTTGTTATGGGCAAGGATGTTATTGATGATAATATCTTTGTCTTGGTTGTCTTTTTGCAATTGGAGGATCGCTTTTTGAATGTCCAAGTTTGGATCTCCAACTTGTGGTTGCATGGGAGGTTGATTTTGTGGTGGTGGGTTGTATTGATTTTGGTTGTATTGTGGTTGATTGTAAGAAGGTTGGTTTTTCTTATAAGAAGGTTGGTTTTGATTGTAAGAAGGTTGGTTTTGATTGTAATGTGGTCTTTGAAAGTTTTGTTGATTGTTTCTCAAGGGTGAAGCAACATATGGTTGTGGTTGAGGATTTTTGACATTTTGGCTTTTATATGAGAGATTTGGGTGGTTCTTTGTGTTCTCATTGTAAAAGTTGGAGTAGGGAGTTCCTTGCCTATAAGATTGAAAGGCATTCACTTGTTCCACGGATCCTCTACAATCTTGAGAATTATGACCAAATGTTCCACAACATTCACAAACCCCTTGAGGTAAGCTTGGTGCCATCACCATAGCATTCACTTGTTTCATAGGTTGTTGAGAAGATGAGTTTTGAGCTTGTTGGAATAGAGTCGTTTGTTGGTCCATTTTGAGGTTCATTGCTTCCATATAAGAGCTAAGTTGAGCTCCAAAGTCGGCTCCCATTTGGGGGACGGAGCTCACCTCATGCTTCCTCTAGGAGTTTGTCTTGGCCTACTAAATTGTGAGTTATGGGCCGCCATCTCCTCTATTCGTGCCCAAGTTTGAGCATCATCTACTTCCGTGAACCTTCCATTTGATCCCATATTCAAGATTCCTCTAGCATCTTCATAAAGTCCATTCCAAAATTGTTGTACCAAGAACCACTCACTCAAACCATGGTGAGGGCAAGACCGAATGATCTCCTTGAATCGGTCCCACGCATCATAGAGTGACTCTTCATCCTTTTGCTTGAAGCCGGTTATCTTAGCTCTCAACATATTTGTCTTCACCTGTGGATAGAACTTTTGATAAAAAGCTAAAGCTAGCTTCTTCCATGATTCAATACCTAGAGCTACCTTGTCAAGACTCTTCAACCATCGTTTTGCCGCTCCAATAAGAGAGAAAGGAAACAAGACCCATCGAATTTTGTCTTGAGTCACTCCCGTTTGAGAAACGACATCACAATAATCACAAAAAGTCTCCATGTGTAGATGAGGGTCCTCACTTGGCATACCTCCAAATTGGGTCCTCTCCACCAATTGGATAAAAGCGGTTTTTGCAATGAAATTTCCGGTTAAATTTTGTGGTAAGGGGGTGGTGTTTGGAAGAGTATCTTCCGTGGGAATAGAGTGAGATGAAAATTTAGGCATTCTTGGGAGGTTGAGTGGTTGGATGGGAAGTGGGACGGTTGGTGGGATTCCAAAAGGATTCACAAATTCCGCGATCGGCACAAAACCCTCCCAATTCTCTACCCTTGGATGCTCAATTTCTACCTCGTTACTTTCCCAGATTTCCCTTTCTTCACTCAAAGGTAGAGGCTCTTCCGTTGTAGTAATCGGATTCTAAGAAGAGCTTCTATTTTTGGTTTTGAAGACGTTGCGAAGTATCCTAAAGGTCCTTTCGATCTCGGGATCGATTGGAGGTTGATCCTTTGGGGGAGCTCGCCTGGGCATACAAGAAAACTAAATGTAAACGGTGAGAATGCCTCGAGAAACTAGGTTTCTCAAGACAAGAGGCAAAAAACTAAAGCAAACTAAAAATAATCAAATTAAACATACACCGTCCCCGGCAACGACGCCATTTTGGTACAGAGTATAGGGGTGTGGTAAGAGTGTCGGTCTCAGGGACGGTTGGTGTCTAAAATCGATCTAATAGTCTACTAAGTCTCTTACAAAGTCACAATATAATTTGGGTTTGGATTTGTTGGCTAAACTAAATAACAATAATTAAAAGCAAATAAAAACAACAAATGGAGTCTAAAACGAAAAAGATTGGATTTTTATCGAATAAGAGAGAAAACTAGGGCGAGTTGGTACATATGGGGGGTATAGTCGGGTGAAAAAGTCGGGTTTAATAGTTTAAGTGTCGTCTAGTCTAGGAAAGTGAATTGAGACTTTCGATCTTACAATTCCTCCTCAAACCGACTCTAAATAGCTATCGCGTCACTAGATACGATTTGCCAAACTAGCGGTTCTACGAAAAACCACGACTTTCGATCTTATGGTATTCGAAACAAGCGAGAGAATCATGCAAACTCAAGTAGGCATTTCATCAAACATGTTATAAGCATAGTATGGAGACAAGACAATAATCAACAATTAACCCCAACAAAGACACATTAACTCATACTATAACCCATAATCCCCCACATAACCCTAGCAAGATTACTACTCACTCATATTCAAAGGAAATTGAATATTAGCTAAGGATTGCAAAAGGGAAACAACAACAATGAACATCTTCTAATTAACAATGAATAGATAACAAGAATTGAAATGAAAACTTAATTAAAGGCAAGATTAAGTAAAGGAATTATAACAACTTAGAAAAATGTGAGAACTTTGATATAATAACCAAGATTTTGTCACAAATCTTTGAATACAAACCAAGTTCCAACACTAAACCAAGTCTCAATTACTAATTAACCAACTAATAAGCTTAATTATGGAAGATTAATAGAAGATTAGATACTAATTCTATGAGAGTTTCAGATCTAGGGTTTCGTGCCCTCTAATTACACAAGAGGGTTTATTTATAGGTTTACAAAATGGAGGAAAGATGGGCTTCAAAAGACTTCATGGACTGGCAAGGTCACGACCGTGAAAGGTGTTTCACGGTCGTGAAAGCTGTCTCACGACCGTGAAACAAGTCACGGTCGTGAGATATTGCACCCAATGTGGCAGAGACTCTTCCATGATCAAGTCATGACCGTGAAATGACTTTCACGACCATGACTTCACTTTCACGACCGTGAGTTGAAATGCTTGAAAATCCGCCTTCTTGGAAAGGCATCTCACGACCATGAGATACCTTTCACACCCGTGAAATGCTTCTTGTCCTTCTTCCTTTGCTTGACTTTGTTGCTTCCTTCCCGATTTCGCTTGCCTTGACTTGGGAGGGCTTTGGCGCATCAAGTAGGGCCCCCCCAAGGTGTGCCGTGGGTCCTCCGAGTGATCCACCTTCTTCTTTGTCAATCAAAATTAGGTAGAAATCGCCTCAAATGACGGTTTACCTACAAAAACACGATAAAACCGAGAAAATGTGCTAGTATAAGGTAAAACACGTAGAAACGCTCTTAGGGAGCGTTAAAGGCAAACAAAACGAGACAAAAAGGGGTGAAAAAGTAGGGTGAAATGACACTATATCAATACAAAAGTTAATCATGTTTTCTAATTTTTGTAATCTATCTATATTATATATTAAATCCTGAAACCAAGGGACTTCCAGTTGGAGTAAAGGTCCTCAACAATAGTGCGATCACTTAATTAAATCTCAATAACATGAATACAAATGGATGATTAACATTATAATCAACTGGTTCACATTAATCGCTAACGAGTGGCTTACTAGAGTTTGACGGTACTGTCGTGTGACAGTGGTGATCAGTTGATCCCTTTAGGTCACACCAAAAGGACGATTCCCTAATCATGAAAGTTAATTCATTGTATAACGATACAGATTAATTAATTCCTTAAACATAACAAGTTTGTATAATTAGTGAGAATTATATCTTATTGTAATATGATTAAATAAGATTCAATTTAGTAATTTAATTGTTATATTACTAAGAATGCTTAATGTTTATGATACATTAGAGATATGCATGATTGGTAGATTATGATTACAATTAGTTGTAGATCATATTAACCAAATATGAGATGACCCATTTTATATATTATATATGTGTGATTATATGTTGTTACTTAAAATGTTAAGTTTAATTTATTTGACATGAAATTGTATTTAAATTAGTTAAATACATATTTATAAGATAAGATAACATGTCACATGTCACATATGTGACAATTGACAAATTCACAAAATAAAATACACACCCATGTTAACATGGGTGCACCGGTTTTATGAGGGGTTGGGTAGGGTTTAGGCTTTAACTTTTGTTCTAATCTAGATTAAGCAAAATGGTTACTAGCCTAAAACCTATAGCCACTCTAATACATTGTTTAGACAAAAAGTAATGAGCATGCTCATTACTCCCCATGCTTGGCCGGTTTTGTGTGCATAAGAGGAAGATCATTTTCTTCTCTTATACACAACTTGATCTAATAGATAATAAGATACATCATCTCACTAGAAATTGCAAAACACTTAGAAACTCTAGAAGTTTCATATAACTTATTGTTGTAGCTTGAACTTGACATTTCTAAGGTAGAAATTTCGAGTGTCATACTCGGTTTAAGAGGACTTGACTATTGTTCTAGTATATTAATAGTTAAATGATTAAGGGTAAGTCTAGGTGCAACAAAAGGAGAGTTCCTATACTTGAAGCTTTTGGAAATTCATCCTAAATCATCTAGCTCAAGAACAAATTGTAAGAAGGTGTCTTACACTTGTGCTCATACTCGTCCAAAACACCATTGTAAGGAACATGTTTTCTTCTTGAACTTGTGTTATTTTATTTGCATGCACTAGATTTATGAAACTAATTAAAGAGTTAATTAGTATATCATAAGAAGAGTATTATGAGTAGGTATATAATAGAGTCGTATGACGTTTTGGGTCGTGTGTAGCCCATTAGTCCATCTTGTAATGTAACCCTAATCCCGATGTACTATATATTATCATTATGTGGAAAGGAAGAGGCAGGCAATCAAGTTATTAATCTTATCATGGTATCAGTGATCCTAACTCTATCAAAATTAAAATCATAAAATTATCAACCCTAGCCGCATGACTAACGGCGACGGTACCGGCGGCACTCTGGCCCCTAAAATAGATGCCTCTTCCCCATATTTTCTCGGTCCTCAAGACCGTCTTGACGACTCCATTACTCCAATTCGTCTATCTTTAACCAACTTTGATGATTGGGTGAACGATGTCACCGTTGCGCTCAAATCCCGTCGTAAATATGTCTTTGTGAATGGTACGATTAACGAGCCAAAGCCGCCTTGCACGGATGATGACTGGGAGACCATTCAGTCAATGTTGGTGGCATGGCTCTCAAACACCATCTCGCCTGAGGTAAAATCTCTCCCGCCGAAATATAAAAATGCGAAGCGACTTTGGGACGACGTTCATGAGCGCTTTGCTGCCGTCGATGGGTCGCGTATTCAGCAACTAAGAGCCGCCCTACGAGAGTGTCGTCAAACCGAAGGTATGTCCGTCGCCCTTTATTATGGAAAGCTATGTCAGTTACGGGACGATCTCGACTCTCACGAGCCAATTATATCGTGCGATTGCTGTGATAAATGCACGAGTGGTACGCAACATGTGGCACGTCGTGAGTCTGACCGTCTACATCAATTTCTTCTTGGATTGATTCCGAGTCAGTATGCTACTCTTCGATAGGTTATTTTGGCACAAGTACCATTGCCTTCTGTTGCTAGGGCATTTCACATGGTTTCTCAGGAAGAACGGGTTCGCGGCATCGATCGTGCTAATGAACCTGGACCTATCGTCTCAAGTTTTGCGGTTCAAACTAAACCTCGCCTTGATACTCAAACTCACCCTAGACACTAATCTCAGATGACTCGAACAGAAAGACAACGACTGCATTGCACCCATTGCAACCGCGACGGTCATGATCGGAGCATGTGTTTTGACTTGATGGACGAAATTTCTGATTGGTGGTATGAATTAAAAGGCATAAAACTGCTTGGCAATCGTGGTGGTAAGATAGGTCGTGGTCACGGAGGGGGACGCGGAGGTGGTGGTCCTCGGCGTGATGAAGGCATCAACACGGGTGATGGAATGCAATTCTCTTCTTCTACTGTAGGCGAATCGTCGAAGCCCGCCTCTGCATCCTTGGTAAATGTTTATGGTACTCCATCTCACACTCACTCGGGTAAGTGGCTAATCGATACGAGTAGTTCAAATCATGTTACTGGCACTTATACTTTATTATGTGATGTTCAATCGATTCCGAGGCGCGAGGTGGGACTGCCGAATGGTTCCAGTATTTATGCATCCAAAATTGGCCGTGTTCATCTAACGAATAAAATAATCCTTGAATTCGTGCTATACGTACCACAACTAAAGTGTAATTTGATTTCCACATCACAATTAAGTGATGCTTTGCATTGTGAGTTTCTAACTAATTTTACCATGTGCATTATACAGGACCGGGGTACGAAGGAGACGATTGGCACGGGTGAGAGACTAGATGAACTTTACTATCTACGAGAAGACTTGGAAGCTGAAGTTGTAAGAAATGTGTCATCTGTGGCATCATTAAATTTATGGCATTCTAGATTGGGTCATCTGTCTGAACATATTGTTAAACTGCTACCTTTTTTTTCGCTCAAGCAAACACACGTTGTCAAAACCATGTGAGGTTTGTCATCGAGCCAAACATATTCGTAGTAGTTGTCAATTGAGCAATAATAAAAGTACGAGTGCTTTTGAATTAGTTCACTATGATTTATGGGGACCATATGATATACCGTCACTGTCTGGGTGTCGTTATTTTTTTACTTTGGTGGATGATTATTCTCGGGGAGTGTGGATTTATTTATTAAATGCTAAAACAGAAGTTTATCATAAATTCGTATTATTCATGGCCATGATCAAGAGACAATTCTCTGCTGAAATTGAAATTGTAAGGAGCGATAATGGCACGGAATTTCATACATTAAAACCGGAATTTGCGAAACATGTGATATTATTTCAATCATCATGTGTGGGGACACCACAACAAAATGGCCGTGTCGAACGAAAACATCAGCATATATTAAATGTGGCCCGGGCATTACGATTTCAGGGAGGGTTGCCCATTCAGTTTTGGGGTGAATGTGCTTTAGCTGCTGCATTTGTTATAAATCGTACACCCTCACGCGTATTAAATGGTTTGACACCCTACGAGGTCTTATTTGGAAAATCTCCCAACTATGATATTTTACGGGTTTTTGGGTCCCTTTGTTTTGCTCATAACCAACATTCCAAAGGTGACAAATTTGCGAGTCGTAGTCGTAAATGTGTATTTATGGGATATCCGGTTGGACAAAAGGGTTGGTATTTATATGATGTTGAACTTCGGAAATTCTTTGTGTCGAGGGATGTGAAATTCTACGAAGATCAATTTCCATTTCTCACTGATCTGGGCATGATTCGCCAAATGTGACTGACCCGCTTCCGCCTAGCTCAAATGCCTTGGATGAAATTATCATAGATTGGGACAATGAACAATTAGATAATGTGGGTGATGCTTGTCACTCAGATCCACCTATTACCGAACCAGCTTCTCCCGAGACGGAAGTGGTTCCTCCCGCAACACTCGTGACCTCACCACCCACCTCTCCTGCTCATGCCTCGGCCGAGTCCCCACACCCTGCTATGGGTCGCGACCAGCGTGCCAAATTGCCATCCATATATCTCCAGGATTATGTGACTGCATTCTCGGATGACGACGGTGATGATAGTAGTCCATCTAGTGCCTCTAGTCTCTGCGTGTCATCGTCTTCCTCAGGTACCCCGTATCCTTTAGCTAATTACATTTCCTGTCAAAAATTTTCAACCCCATATCGTTCGTACGTGGCTGCTCTAATGTCCCACAGGGAGCCACAAAACTTTGCAGAGGCCGTGAAACATGACGGGTGGCGATAGGCTATGTATGCTGAAATGAAGGCTCTTGTTGATAATGGCACCTGGACTGTGACTCCTCTACCACCTAGTAAGAAAGCTCTTGGGAGCAAATGGCTCTACAAAATCAAATATAAATCCGACTCTATTATTGAACGTTTGAAGGCCAGATTAGTTGTCTTTGGAAATCATCAGACTGAGGGGATTGATTATGATGAAACATTTGCCCCTGTTGCTAAGATGACAACGGTACATACTTTTCTCTCTGTTGCTTCTGCTAAGCAATGACACCTTCATCAAATGGATGTTCATAATGCCTTCCTGCATGGTGATTTAGAAGAAGAGGTCTACATGCGATTTTCTCCTGGGTTCACCTCTCCGGTTCCAGGTCAAGTATGTCGGTTACGGAAATCTTTTTACGGCCTCAAACAGGCACCCCGATGTTGGTTTGCCAAACTTGGGCATGCTCTCAAGCAATATGGCTTCACTCAGAGTTACTATGATTACTCATTGTTTACTTTTATTCGTGACTCAATCCGTCTTAATGTGCTTGTTTACGTGGATGATTTAATTGTCTCCGGTAATGACGTGCCTGCTCTTGTGGCCTTTAAGAATTATTTACTTGAGTGCTTCCACATGAAAGACTTAGGAGATTTGAAGTATTTTTTGGGTCTTGAGGTTGCTCGTAACAAAGAGGGTATTTTCCCGTGTCAACGGAAATACACCCTCGATATCATATCTGAAGCAGGCCTCCTTGGGTGCAAACCCGCTCCCACGCCCCTCGAGCAGCATCATCGCCTTGGCATCTCTACTAGCCCTGCTCTTGCTAATCCCGCATCTTACCGACTGCTCTGGGGTCGTCTTGTGTACCTTGTTGTGACTCGTCCGGATCTCTCTTACCCGGTACACCTTCTTTATCAATTTATGAGTACTCCCCTCTTGTTCGGATTTCCAACTCACTGGCTGGTGTGATTCTGATTGGGCGACATGTCCGCTCTCTCGTCGTTCTGTTACTGGTTGGTTCATGTTTTTAGGCAAATCTCCTGTCTCCTGAAAAACGAAAAAACAACCTACGGTGTCGCTTTCCTCTACAGAGGCTGAGTATCGTGCTCTTCGTGCTATTACGTGCGAAGTCACATGGTTAACAGGTTTACTACATGACTTGGTGTGTCTTATGATTTGCCTGTTTCGATCTTTAGTGACAGCAAGTCTGCTCTTCATATTGCTTAAAACCCGGTGTTCCACGAGCGGACTAAGCATATTGAAATTGATTGCCATTATGTTCGTGATGCGATTCAATCTGGTCTTATTGCTCCTTCTCATGTTTCCACTAAAATACAACTAGCTGACGTTCTTACTAAAGCTCTTGGTGTCTCTCAGTTTGTTTCTTTAGTTAACAAGTTGGGCGTTTTCAACCCCTACGCTCCAACTTGAGGGGGGGTAATAGAGTCGTATGACGTTTTGGGTCGTGTGTAGCCCATTAGTCCATCTTGTAATGTAACCCTAATCCCGATGTACTATATATTATCATTATGTGGAATGGAAGAGGCCGGCAATTAAGTTATTAATCTTATCAGTATATGAACCTAACAGTTGATATCAAAGCATATGGATGTTGCATGCAAATCGATTTTATAAGTTTTTACAAGTTAAAGTAACTAAATAAAACTACAAATTTGTGATTTATATGATAAAGTCACGAAATTTTTATGCATTAAATACCTGCTGGTCCTAAAATTGTTTTTGGTGATTTTGATTTCTTATGGAAGATTATTGCTTGGTTTAATGATTTTTGGTTAAATACACACATTTTAATGAGCAATATGAACTTTTTATGACTAAAAATAGTTAAATTTTGAATCTGGCCATGAAATTTTAATATGATATCACATGCATAGTTTACCTAATGTATCTTAAATGTGAGATAAATATGATTTATTTTGCATAGTTTATGATTTTTAATGGTTAAACAGGCATAAATAGTGATTAATTTAGCATAAAAAAGCTAAAAAGAATTTTATGGCATGAGAAAATTATCAAAAGTTGCAATAATATTGTACATATTAGATGTATAAGTTGATAATTAATTAGATTAATTTTTTTTGTGATTTTAGTATTTGATTGGATAAAATCAATTAAAGGTAACTATATTTTTCTCTAAAATAATTCGAAAATTTTTGGCCCAAATTTTGACATGATGATGTTCCTGGAAATGTTAAGAGTATATAAAAATTTTAATTTTCAATTTATGAATTATTGTAATTTAATTTGGAATTATTACATAAAAGTTATGTTAATAAGGGTCAAAATCGCGCAATAATGCAAAACCGAGTTGAATTATTGTCAAGTAATTAGTGGAGACTACTTTTTTAGTCCTAAAATAGTTAGGATAATTTACATGGACTTAAATTTGATTTAATTATTATTTTGTGATTTTAATTGGTTATTATCACGCATTTCCATAAAACCGGGTTTATATACGATATAAGTTTTATTAGGGCGATTTGGCACATTAATATTGCATGCATTTACATATAATTATGCTGCAATTTGAATGAATGAATGTCATTTTTGGATTTATGTAATTTTGAATTATGTAATTTGTCTTAGTATGGCCTTAGTTTGTAATCGATATTACCCGAAATGTATGGTAATATTGATTCGGTTATAATTTTTAATGTGATCTCGTATCACTTTTATTATAATATTTAATTTTTACAAATGTATAGTAGGAAAGTCATGTAATTTTTATTATATATTTTTGTAATTATTTGTAATCCCAGAGTTTCCTAAAGACGGAGCCATTCAGAAAGGCGTTCCGAAAAAGACGGTGTCCTTGGGAGGCGTGCACATGAAGTTCAAGAGACCAAAGGAGTTGATTTCCGAATTTTTAAATAGATTATTTGATTTTTTATTTCTAGGAAGGCCATACTATGAATTTATTTTATTGCTTGCATTTTTATTTATATGTCACATGCATGCCAAATCGCCATATAAATTACACATGCATTTTATCTAGTTAATCGACCGCGTCAATTATAATTATCGATAGATCACCAATTTTGTTCACTTAAAGGAGATAGATAATAAATTGACTTGACCTCTATATTTATTAATTGAGACTTAGCCTTAACAAATAGTAGAACCATTCCCATTGTCATAAGGAAGTAGGCTCGGCTCACCGAGGTCCTAGACTTGTTACGTAGGGTAAGTGGGGCAATAAAGTGTTATTGCATCGAAATTTGGTTGAACTCGACGGAAAAATTAGGGTATGTGGCCAATGTGATCCGCGCTAAAGACAACAATAAAGTATTTCATCGACCAAGTATTCTAATTGTAGAATCGGTTAAAGAGTTAACCCACCAAGTAATAGTAACAAAGGTCGTGGAGTTCGTGGCTCACATAAACTCGAGTTAGTATAGGATTTAGGTCTTGGAATCATTTATATATTTGGGTAGCGGTCATTATATAAATGCTAATCTTGTTTAAAATGTTTACAAGTATTTTAAAACGATAAATGTTCATGTTTCTTTCATCTCCTATTTTGTAGTCAAACTTGTTTAATTCGCAATTTCGGAAAACGATAACGAGGTTCGACCTCCCGCACCACAACTCACCATGATGATCATTATTTATATACATATTTTATGCTTCCCTTAGTTACATTTAAATCGATTTACCGTCTTTCCTTGCTTGTTTCTATGCTATTTTAGCTAGAATATAGATTCTGCCGCTTCTATTATGTTTTAATGCAGATTGGGTGCATTTTGAGCTTTTTGAGTAGATATGAAGCATGGCGGAGTTGGATCATAGAAGGATAGGCACGGGAATCGAGGAAGGAAGAGAAGAAATGAAGAAAAGTGAAGAAACGAGCCAAAATGAAGGGTTGCTCGACCGAGCAGACCTACATTGCTCGATCGAGTCGAACTGTTCTCTTGCTCGATCGAGCATAATCATGTTGCTCGATCGAGCAACCTATGTTTTCGGCGGATTTCTATATTTTCCTAAACTTTAACCTAATTCAGTAGACCTTTTGTATTATAAAAAGAAAGCTCGTCTTTCATAATTAGACATGCTTTCTCATGCTTTCTTATGCTTTTTTATGCTTTTTCATACTTTAAAATTAGAAAACCTAATTTAGCTTTCTTTGCCTCTGGATTTTATTCATCAAAGACGATTGTCTTTAGTTCAACTTGTAATCGGTATTCTTCAATCTTTCTTCGTTATTTAATTAATTGCCTTCTAGTTCATTAATTATTCTTTGTTCATCCTTTCATTGTTGTTAATCATGTTTACTTTAATTATTATTGTTGTTATTTATATTATTATGAGTAGCTAAATTCCTTTCTAGGGTTGAAAGGGGATCTAGGATTGTTAGAAGGGGTAGATTAATTAATTGAATTGCAATTGCATGGTTATCGTTTGATTATCGTTTTAATTCTAGTTGTTTGATTACTGGCCAGGATTAATTAACTAGTCTCGCGAATTAGGATTGACACCGACCGGGTTAAGACTAAGATAGGCTACGATAATTGAATAGAACTCGTTTAATGATAGCGATCGCATGTTAAATTGTAGATCTAAAGGGCATAATTGAATCGACCAATCTTGTGACCTTAGATAACTTTATTGCATGATAGTTGATTACATCCTTACCCCTGAACAATAATTCTAGTGAACCTGAGACCCTAGACTTTTAATCTTATTGTTTTTTAACCTTTTATTATTAGTTGTTATTGCTTATTATTAGTTGTTATTACTATTAGTTGTTATTGTTTGCTATTAGTTATTATTATTGATTGCTTTTAGTTTAGAACTCAAAATCAAAACCTCAAATTGTTACTTTAGAGACAAATCTAGTTTAATAGATTAGATTACTACCGCCTCCCTGTGGATTCGATACCTTACTTACCGCTGACTATTAGTTAGTAGTGATTTAGGTTTACTTTGATTAAGGAGACGCGACTTTATCCTTATCAAATTTGGCGCCGTTGCCGGGGAGGCAACCGTTTTCTGTTTGTTTCTACTTAGTTTGTCTTTTTCGTCTCAGGGAACCTAAGTTCCTTGAGACCGTTCTCATCCTTTTCTTTAGTTTTTGTTTATGCCCAGGTGTTCTAGGTCCGTTCTCGTGCCCTACGATTCCGAACCAGAGAAGACTCTCCGGTCTAGACGAAACTTTTGGAAGGAAATTCAAGAAGTGGAAGACTTGAGTACGCTTGAAACAGTTTACGCCAAATTCGTCGCAGAAAAACCATCCTTAGAAGAGGATACACCTGTTTCTGCACCTACTACAACCATGCCTACTCTAGCCAGCCATTCGGAGCCTACCGTTGCATCTATTCCCAAGGGATTTCAACTCCCTACTACGGGCAATAGTACTTTTGAGATTCGTCCATCTTATATCTCTTTGGTGGAGCGAAACATGTTTGGAGGGAGCCCTAATGAGGATCCTGCTAAACATATGGAGAAATTCACCAATTATTGTTGCTCTATTCCTTTGACGGGTGGGGTGACGCAAGATCAGATTAAGTTGGTGTTGTTTCCCTTTTCACTACGAGACGGGGCAGAAGATTGGTTGAGTGAGTTAGATATGGCTGCACTTGGCATCACCGATTGGAATTCTTTGGCTCTTGCATTCTACAAAAGATATTTTCCGCCACAGAAAACCAATGCCATTCGAAGCCAAATCACAAGTTTCAAACAAGGTCCCAATGAGAACTTTAATGAGGCCTGGGTTCGCTTCAAAAAGCTTGTCAAGTCTGTTCCACATCATGGTTTTGATACTTGGTTCTTATGCAACCAATTTTATAATGGGTTATATGATGATCAGAGGACATTGCTCGATTCTGCTGCTATTGGGAGATTCCAAAATAACACTACTGATGCCAATTCTTGGAAGTTAATTGATGAGATGGCTACTCACACTGCTGAGTATGGGAATCCTAGGGGTAATGTGAGGAGAGGAGGTACGGATAATGCAGTTGCAGCTCAGTTGGAGGCATTAACTGCCAAAATTGCCGAGTTACAAACTTCAAAGTCCTTGGAAAATAAGCAAACGGTTCATGCCATGGTTTAACAAGAGCTATGAAAGATGTGGTACTATGGGGCATACTGCAGTGGAATGTATGAGTACGGTTGAGCAAGTCCTTGCCTTTCAATCTTTTAAGCAAGGTACACCTTACTCCAATTTTTACAATGAAAGGACAAAAGAGCATCCCAATCTCTCCTACCGAAGTCAGAATGTTCTTAATCCTACCCCACCGCCACATCAGCAACAAGGTTCCTCTTATGTGATTCATCAGAATCGCAATTTCCAAGGTAACTTCAATCGTTCCAATCAAGGAGGCCAAAACTTTCAACAACCTCCACCTCCACCACCTCCAAGTAATGATATGGCGGAATTGAAAGCCATGTTGCAGCATAGTCTTATGATACAACAAAAGCAAGATGCTCAGATCTCACAACTGATAGCTCATAACAAGATGGTTGACACTCAAATTGCCCAATTGGCAATTCAAAATCCACATAAACAACCAGGTAATCTTCCTCCTCAAGGACACCCTCCACATGAACAAAGTTCCACCTTGAGGAGTGGAACCCATTACAAAGGCCCTGAAATGATAGGGGATGAAACCAATGAAAGCTTGGAAGTTGCTGATCAAAGTTCGAAAAAGAGGCTGAAAACATGGTTGCTCGATCGAGCAGTACCCCCTTGCTCGATCGAGCAACCCAGAAAATCTGCCCAAATTCTTCTCGGGAAGTTTCTAAAAGTTACAGTACAGAAAAACTCGATCGAGCAACCCCTCTGCTCGATAGAGCAACCCCTGATCAGGATGATAACACTTCTAATTCATCTTCCAAAGCCAAAGAAGCCGAGCCAATTGTCATTGCACTTCCCTTTCCGCACCGCCAACATAAATCCAAGCTTGATAAACAGTTTGGGAGGTTTATGGAAGTGGTCAAGAATCTGCAAGTGAGTGTACCTTTTACCGAGTTGATTACTCAAGTGCCGGCTTATGCAAATTTCATGAAGGATATATTGACAAGGAAGCGGTCCTTTAATGAACTGGAGACGGTTGCATTCACTGAGGAATGCAGTGCTGTGTTGCAATCCAGACCACCACCTAAGCTAAAGGATCCAGGGAGTTTTTCTATTCCTTGTAATATAGGTTGCTTAGCTATAGATAAAGCCCTTTGTGATTTGGGGGCTAGTGTTAGTGTTATGCCATTTTCTATATGCAAAAAGCTTAATATGGGTCAACTTACTGTTACAACCATGACCTTACAAATGGCCGACCATTCTATTAAACACCCTTTAGGGATTTTAGAAGACGTACCGGTTAGAGTAGGGAAGTTTTTCATACCAGTTGACTTTGTTGTCTTAGATATGGCTGAGGACACCCAAATTCCTATCATCTTACCCCATGTTAGAAGAGACATGTCATAGAGTCGATATTGTTGATATAACTATTGATGACTGTCTTTCTTTGTGTTTGAATAGGGATCCTCTGGAGATCGCCTTAATTTTCAGCATTGCTGAAGCTGGAAGCTCACGGAATGAAGAAGTAGTTGAGATGGAAAAACTGCTCACAGGAGAGGATTGCAAGGCACAAAAGGTTTATAGCTTAGGTAACCCCCCTAAGGTTACCGAGGTAAAGAAACCTGAACTTAAACCCCTCCCCTCTCATCTTAAGTATGTTTTCCTTGATTCCCATGAGATGAATCCTGTAATTGTCAGTGCTAGCTTATCTGAAAGCCAACTTACTGATTTGTTGGTGGTTTTAAAAAGACATAAAAAGGCTATAGGCTATAGCATTGACGATTTACAAGGTATTAGTCCTGACTTTTGTATGCACCGTATCCACTTAGAAGAAGACCATAAACCTTGTAGGCAGGGTCAACGTCGTCTGAACCCCACTATGCAAGAAGTGGTTAGAAAAGAGGTGCAGAAATTGTTAGATGCAGGAATCATTTATGCTATTTCTGATTCAAAGTGGGTCAGTCCTGTTCAGGTAGTCTCTAAGAAGGGAGGGACTACGGTCGTCACTAATGAGAAAAACGAGCTCATATCTACTAGACTAGTGACTGGGTGGAGGATGTGTATTGATTATAGGAGGCTGAATGTAGCCACTAGGAAAGACCACTTCCCTCTTCCCTACATTGACCAAATGTTAGAGCGTCTAGCGTGTCATAAGTATTTTTGTTATCTAGACGGCTACTCGGGATTCTTTCAGATCCCCATTCATCCTGACGATCAGGAAAAGACTACCTTCACATGCCCTTATGGTGTCTTTGCTTACCGAAGAATGCCTTTTGGGTTATGTAATGCCCCTGCCACCTTTCAACGTTGTATGATGGCTATATTTTCTGATTATATCGAGTCTATTATGGAGGTCTTTATGGATGACTTCAGTGTTTATGGGACCGATTTTGATAGTTGTTTAGCTAATATGACTAAAGTCTTACAACATTGTGAGAAGAGTAATCTTGTGTTAAACTGGGAGAAGTGCCACTTCATGGTAACTGAAGGGGTGGTACTTGGTCATTTGGTGTCTGGACGAGGCATCCAAGTGGATAAAGCTAAAGTGGAAGTGGTTGAGCAATTACCGTACCCGGTGAATGTTAAAAGTGTTAGAAGTTTCCTTGGTCATGCGGGGTTCTATCGCCGTTTTATTAAGGATTTTTCAAAGATTGCTCAACCAATGACTAAGCTTCTCCATAAGGATGCCCCGTTTGTCTTTACTGATGAGTGTGTTAAGTCTTTTGACAGGATTAAACAAGCTCTAATCTCAGCTCCTATTATCCAGTCTCCTGATTGGACATTGCCGTTTGAGATAATGTGTGATGCCAGTGACTATGCAGTTGGGGCTGTTTTGGGGCAAAGGAAGGATAAGGTGCTACATGCAGTTTACTATGCCAGTAAGACGTTGGATGATGCGCAAGTTAACTATGCTACCACTGAGAAAGAGTTACTTGCAGTTGTCTTTGCCTTAGATAAATTTAGAGCCTATCTTGTGGCTTCTAAGGTGATAGTCTACACTGACCATGCAGCACTGAAGTACTTGCTGGCTAAGAAGGAAGCCAAACCTCGGCTTATTCGTTGGATCTTGTTGCTACAAGAATTTGATTTGGAGATTCGGGATAAGTCAGGTGCTGAGAATGTGGTTACTGACCATTTGTCTCGTCTGAGGTTTGAAGAGGGAGATTCCATCCCCATTGATGATTCATTTGCTGATGATCATCTCCTTGCCATTACCATGGAAACTCCATGGTTTGCCGATTATGCCAACTTTTTGGTTGGGGGAATTATGCCTCCGGACCAATCCTATCAGCAAAAGAAGAGGTTTCAACACGATGTCAAGAGGTATTTTTGGGATGATCCTTATCTATTCCGGGAATGTGCCGACGGCATTTATCGACGATGTATTCCAGAGGGTGAGGTACATGCCATCCTTTCTCGTTGTCACTCTTCTTCATATGGCGGTCATCATGGTCCCTCAAGGACGTTTGCTAAGGTTATGCAGTCGGGTTTTTATTGGCCGACTATTATCAAGGATGCTACTACTTTTGTCCGTTCTTGTGACGCTTGTCAAAGGATGGGTAACATTTCTCAAAGGCATGAGATGCCTCAAACGGGTATTTTGGAAGTTGAGATATTCGATGTTTGGGGTATTGACTACCAAGGGCCATTCCCATCTTCCCATGGTAACCAATATATTCTAGTAGCAGTAGATTATGTCTCCAAATGGGTGGAAGCCATTGCCACTCCTACTTGTGATGCCAAAGCAGTTATCAAACTGTTTCAGAAGATCATTTTCCCACGATTTGGGGTTCCTCATGCTTATTCGTTGGATCTTGTTGCCAAACCTCGGCTTATTCGTTGGATCTTGTTGCTACAAGAATTTGATTTGGAGATCCGGGATAAGTCAGGTGCTGAGAATGTGGTTACTGACCATTTGTCTCGTCTAAGGTTTGAAGAGGGAGATTCCATCCCCATTGATGATTCGTTTGCTGATGATCATCTCCTTGCCATTACCATGGAAACTCCATGGTTTGCCGATTATGCCAACTTTTTGGTTGGGGGAATTATGCCTCCGGACCAATCCTATCAGCAAAAGAAGAGGTTTCAACACGATGTCAAGAGGTATTTTTGGGATGATCCTTATCTATTCCGGGAATGTGCCGACGGCATTTATCGACGATGTATTCCAGAGGGTGAGGTACATGCCATCCTTTCTCATTGTCACTCTTCTTCATATGGCGGCCATCATGGTCCCTCAAGGACGTTTGCTAAGGTTATGCAGTCGGGTTTTTATTGGCCGACTATTCTCAAGGATGCTACTACTTTTGTCCGTTCTTGTGACGCTTGTCAAAGGACGGGTAATGTAACAACCCGAAAAGTACCCAATTTTTCTAGTAAAAATATTTACTAACACTTTTCAGCCGACTTAAGTTTTTAAAATAGAAATTTTTGTTTCGAGTCGTATTTTGAAATTCCGAGTTCGTATTTGGAATTTTTGAGAGATTTCATGAAAATCCCGTTT